>VZUI01047798.1:0-30527 GCA_013401135.1 Cettia cetti | reverse complement strand
CGGCCGTGCGCGTGCGGCCGCGTCCGCGCCCCCGCGCGTCCCCGCCGTCCGCGCTCCCCCCGCGACGCGCCCGCCGCTCTCTTGTCTCTCTCCCGCTCTCCCTCCCTCCTGCACAGAGATGCCCTCGGCTACCAACAGCACCATGGCGAGCAGCACCACCGGCAGCAGCACCGGCAAAGCGGGACCGGGCACCGAGGCTGCCCCGGCGGCGGCGGCCCCGCAGGCGGCGGCGGGTGTGAACATCACCACGGTGCAGACCGAGGCCATGAAGCAGATCCTGGGGGTGATCGACAAGAAGCTGCGCAACCTGGAGAAGAAGAAGGTGATCCCCACGTCCCCGTAGACCCCAGCCCACCCGGGGTGTCCCCCGCCTTCCGGCCGCCCCTGCCCCCGAGCCGGTTCGGCCTGTTTCCCTTCCCCTCCCTTGTACCGGGCCCTCGGCCGAGCCCTCCCGGGTTGTTCCCGGCGTGGCCCCCAGAGGCCGCCTGCTAGAAGGTTCCAGAAGGGCGAGCGCCGCTCCCCCGGCCTGTCCCCTTCCCCTCCCGGGGTCCCTCTGCCCCATCCTCGGCCGCCCTCCCGTCGCCCCGGGACCCGGCCCGTTTTTTCGCCGGCCCGCGGAGCGGAGTCCGAGGGGTTGTGGCTGCCGCCCCCCCTTCGCCCCCGCTGCCCGGAGCCCCCTCGGCGGCGCCGCTCCCTTCCCCCTCCTTCCGCCTTTTGTTCCCCGCGGCGGGGCCTTTCCCGGTCGCGCCATCCCGGGCATCGGCCGCCCGGTTCCCCCTCGGTGCGGCGGCCGGAGCGCGGCCGTGGCCGTGGCCGGCGGAGCGGGCGGGCAGAGGCTGCGGTGCCCCCTGTGCCGGGCACATGCACGCGGAGCTGTAACATGGCGGCGGCCCGGCCTCCCCGGCGGAGCTCATTGTGCCGCCCGCACAAAGCCGGGGCCACCCTACCCCGCCCCAGTGTCACCGCTCGCTTTCCATCGCCCTAAGCTCAACTCTTTGGGAGCCTGAGCTCAGCTGGAAGCAGCCGTTCACGGGTTATTTTTAGAAGGAGCAGCTACTCAATCCGTGATGTTCGGACCGGGTTCGAGTTGTGGCACAAGAGGGAAAGGGTGTCGTGGTTACTGGCGGCGTGTTCTGCGCCCTCTCGGTGGAGGCAGATTAAATGAGCTTCGCGGGGCTTTACAGCCCTCAGAGCATGAGGTGTCCATCAGAAAAAGAACCGATACGTAGCCTCAAGACTTGCCCCAGTCCACCGCAGCGCCAAGCTAAAATTACGAAAAATAATTATATGTTTGTGCCAGACCCCTAAATATCTTTTTGTTTTTAGAAGTGAATAAGCACAATAACTGTTCTATTAATTTTTTTAACCGACGCTTCTAATCATATCCATAGTGTTCCATATTGTATAAGGTGGAAATATTCCCAGTAAATTAGCCTATACAGGTGGGTTGTAAAGGAAAGAAGCTGTGCTTTACCTGTAAATAATACAGTGTGTATCAACAATACACTGTATAAATACACTGTGTGCAGTGTAGCTTCCCACTTCAAAACTGGGTGTGGGATTTTCCTGCTTTTTAAAAATGACATAGCAAAAAGCAGCAAGCCAGGACCTTTTAGGTAAGTTTTAGAATCAGAGGAGCTTTTCCTCCATGTCTGTTGTGTGTAGCCAGGACAAGATGTCTGTCCTGTTAACTTGGCATTAGTACAAAGGCATATCTGCTCAATCAATACTGCTCTTCAACTTGAGAAAGAGAGTAGATGTTTCTGTCGCTAGTTGTTCCAATACAAAAAAATTGTTTGAAATTTAACTGTTGTAGCCAACATACACAGAAATCCTCTGAAAAGATTTTTTTTATGATGTTAAAAAATGTGTATTTTAAAAACTAAAATTAGCAGGTCAACATTCTGACCTGTACTTGGGAGTAGTCAAGAGAATAAAGCACAGTGGTACTGGTGTGTACCAGTGTACTGATGTGAGGGTCAGCTTTCCTTGGGAGCAGTGTTTTTTATTTACCTTTAAATTATTTACACCTAATTTACACTTGCCTTAGTTATTCCATTCTATTTGAGTGCAGTTTTAGTGTTCTACCAAGTGAATAGAGGGGTCAAAGTGCCCTTTCTTTTTTGGACATGGCTTTTGTTGGAAGATGTTCCGTGAAAATTACTGAAAGCATTTATTTTTTGAGTACTCTGTGCTGGGCAGTGTAGGCTTAAAGAAAAGGCAGGGGCTGGAGCTTAAAAAGGAAAAGCTCCATGTTGGCTCCCACTGATGAATTAAAGTTCAAAGATTCCTAAGTCTTAATGGGCTGAAGTTGTGAAACTTCCTGAAGGAGGACTCAGAAGTGCTACAAAAGTCAGGAGAGATACAGGTTTTGGTGTATTAAAGCAGAGGAACTAACTTGTGGGCTCGAGCTTCTCCCTTGGTGGGGGAATCAAGTTCTGTAGTAAATAATGCCCTGCAATAAAGAGAGCATTGCATGCTTTGTGTCTTAAAACAAAGCTCGTTGTACGCATCAGGATTTCCTTATATTTTACATCTTTGGACAAGAATATATTTTTAATTTTTCCAACCAGACAGAAAGTAAAGTTGTGCTGGATACTGCACAGACAGGAGGGGGTGAGAAATGCAGTAAATCTCACTGGGAACTTGTGCTTGGTTGGACAGTTAATCCTTTCTTTGTCAGCAGCTGCTAACCAAGGCCAGTAGAGATGATTTTGAGAGCTTTGTGTCACAGGATGAGCACAAAAATATACTTAAGTCACACGTTTCAGAAGGATGAAAAAGATTGCTCTGGAAGAGGTACCATCTTGGGTTTGAAATAAAAGGAGTTTGCAGCTTTTAGTAGAGGAGTAATCACTCTTCATGAAGAAATTGGCATTTTTGGAATGAAGTTAGTCATGTTTACCTCCAAACGCAGAGGATAAAATAATGTGCCTACCAAAATACAAACGGAAATAATATTTATAGCTCTGGTCTATACTATTTTGAAATGTTTCTATATGAACTAAAAACACTGGATTATTAGTTACACTTTCATTTTCTTTTCTTAAATGTGACCTCATTTGAAGGAATGAGTATTGCTTGTGTTAAAAGGGACTGGGGTAAATTGAATTGCTGTTTGGAAATGGATGTGAAAACATGGCCTGAAAACGTCTGTGTTGCCATCATCTCTTTGTATTTGGAAAAGATAGGAATGCTGTCCTGTGTTCTTAGAAGACAAGATGTTTGTGTGTGCGTGGAAGGGGGTAATTAAAGGGGTGTTTTCTCTCCAGGACCTTCAGATGTGCAACTCCAGTTTATGTTGACAAGCTTAGTTAATTTAAAAGTTGCCTGAACTCCTCCAGGTGTTTGTCAGGTGTCTGGGGTTAGAATCCTGCCAGCTCTCCATGTTCCCTATGAGAAAATATTTTACCTTCAATTTCTCCTCTCTGGCTCTTCTGTTTTTTGTTTTTAGAGGGGGAAATCCTTTCCAAATTTTAAGCCAATTGAATGTAGATCAAACTCTGGTTTTGTTTCAGGACTGAATGAAAAAAAACCCCAGTTATTTTTGCTTTCAGCTTGTGTAATAGAGCATGAGCCATGTAAGAACAGTTCATCAAACAAATGTTCTGCCAAAGGGGCAGAATAATTCTTTGTGAACACGTGGGTTAGGGGATGGGCAGATGTTCACAGGGTAACATGTGAGCTTAAAACCTTGATGTGAGCCTGCTGTCTGGAGTTGGAAAGATGGCACACGTTGCCTTTGCCTGGTAACTTGAGCTGCTGTCACTTTATCAGCTTGTCTGAGTTTCCTCTGAGCGTAACCCTGGCTGGGATGCAAAATGAGCAGTTCACAGGTGCACAGGAGCAGCAGGTGGGCATTTGAAATTGCCGTGAACTGCTTCAATAAAATGTTGCATTTCCCATGGGAAACAGGAAGCTGTAGTAAAAGCTGGGATCAGTTTTCCATTCTGGTGGCAGGAAGTGTGAAGCTGCTCATCGGTAGCAGCTCTCTCAATGCTTCTCTCCATGATTTGAGCCACTTGGATGTTCCAGACTTGTGAGTGGCTCCAGAACCTCTCCTTGTGAGGCTTGGCTTGAAATTCATCTTTGGAGAGTTAACATGATTTCAGAACAAATCATAAAATTGATTTCAAACCATATGTTAATAGCCTGACTCTTTCTTGGAAACATCTCTTAGTTGGAATTTTGGATATGAAGCTGCAGGTGTGAAACCCAAGCAGTTTATTGGTGAAAACGTGTGGTGGTTGGTGCTTTGGGGTTTCAGCCTGGTCTGTTTTGGTTTTAAGTGGTTATTGTAGAATAGGGATTGGCTCACAGTGGGTTCAGTTAACTGGGTGCATGATGAGTCCAAGGGGCTGTGAAACATCTACTTTCAGTTTTTCAGATGCTGCTTTGGGGTTTGTTTCAGAAGAGAAATATGCAGAATCAGTTGGGAGAGACACATTTGTCTTCTAGAATTCACTTGTAAAAGTAACTTGTTTGAACAAAAACGTGTAGAGCAAAATCCATGTCTCCTACAGTGTAGTCAACTTCCCTGTAAATTCAGAGTGTTTCTGTAGGAAGTTGTATATGGTGGTGATTTGGAAGGAACATCTCTGCATTCACCAAAACTTGGGGTTCCACACTTCTGTGACATGATTCTGGTTACTGAGGAAGCTTTCTTCCCTTCTGGGGCTAACTGGTCATGAAACTGCAGTCCCAGAATTGATGTGTCCTTGTTATTTGTTTAAAAACTAATACATTATGCAGATATTTTTTAATAAATTATCAAACTTCTCAGACTGTGGGGAAAAACCCACGCACCAGAATATCTACAACTGCTAGTCCAAAAATAAATTCAGTTTAAACAGAAGACGTGTAAATGTTTTGTGTTCTGGAGTATTGGTGTTATTCCTCCATCTTCCTGGTTCCAACTCAGGACTGAAAGAGCTTCTCAGAACTGCTGAGTCTTGAGAGGTTCTGAACTGCCTTGCACAGTCTTTTATTGTTTTTCAAAGGGGGTTTTTTGCCTGTTTTTTTGAGAGAAATGGAAGAGTGGTTTTGGTTTGTGGGTTTTTTTAGTCATTTCTGGACAGTTTTTGCTGCAAAGCCATGAATGAGTGTGGAGGTGATGGTGGAGGGCAGACAAGTTAAAATGCAGAGATGTAAAACAGGTTCATAAACTTCTGATTTGTATCTTGGCATTTAATTGGCTTCAGTGCAAACTGTATTACACAGCTGGTTTAAATTTTGGATTATCTTAATTGCTGTTGTGCTGTCAAAAACATTCAGTTTTTGAGATACCTCAGGAAACAGACTTGGAGTGTCCTTTCCATCTTTTCTTATCTCGTAGGGTTTGAATTACTAAGGGTTTATTCCAGCTGTTTGCAGAGGTTACCTTGTCCCCTTGCAGCTTGTTGTGCACACTTGTGCTGCTGTAATTGGCAGAACCATAGCATTGAAATGATCTGGTTAAATATAGAGCCTCCCCTGCTCCTGACCCCCTTTTTTAAGGGTTATTTTTAATCTGATGATTCCAGTGATCCAGTTTGTAGCAGAGCCCTGGAAGTGGCAGCTCAGTGGTCAGGCATTTCTAAAATCAGGGTTGATTTGGAGGGTAATGCCCTGTAACTGCATTTTTTGTTTCCACTTCAGGATGGCGTTTTTGAGACAATTCAGAGGAGGTGGAGAGAACTGCCTAGTACTGCAATAAAGTAACTCAGTTTTGGATTCCTATTAAAGTAAAATCCAGGGCATACTTAAGCAGTGAACAGCACAGCCTCAGGAGCCTGTTTGTGGTGCTTTTCCCCCAGGAAACTCCAAAATACTTCAGGTATCTCAGTGGGAAAAGCTGAAGCAGGGTGGCTTGCTGCCTGCAGAACTGGGAGCTGCTGACTCATGAGCTGTTCAATACTGAATTCATGTGCTCTCTTTGCCACTGGATTTTTATTTTTTATTTTTTTTTCCCCTGCTGGTTTGGTTTTCACACTCGGCCATCTCTGTCTGTGAGGAGTGAGGGTGAAGTTGTGTCAGGATGGGTAAGATGAAGAGAGTCTTCTCCTCTTGCAGGCACTGCAGTAGGTTCCTGAGCAGGAGTTTCACTGCAGTTGTTTTACAGCTCTAATGCTGCTCCTGGATTGCTGTTAGTTGACAGTGCAGATTACAAAGGAAGACATTTTATTTAATATTTCTGTGTAATGCAGCTTTGGATCTGAAAAGTGTCTTTGCCATGATAGAAAAATGCTTACTTGGCAGTTGAAATCTTTGTGGTAACATTTAACTAAATGCACATTGGCTTGTCCTCTGCATTGCAGCTGACAGGGCTTTCCTTCCTATGCTTTTACCTTCCCAAGAGGAATATTTTTAAAGAAGTGAATGTGAAGACAAGTAACTTTTCTTAGAGACGTATTACTCTTGGCTTTTTAGTTGACTGAAAATAAGCAAAGCATTTACATTAGACCTTAGAATATTTGGCCATTCAAGGAAAAGCTTGTGCATTGTTTGGTATGTTACTGCAACATCTTAATCTGAAAGGACCAGCCATGCATGGAAAAATTATACAGAAAAAATTTTAGTTATTTAAGATATCTTGGTCCCTTCCCTCCCTTATGCCCTCAGCCACCAAAATGGATTCTGTGTTTCACAGTGTAATTTTGCAATATATGTTTTCTTCAACAAAGTCAAACAAAGTAGTGTTCTGGAATACAGTGTTGCACCCAGTTTGTTTTGCTGTTGTTGTTCATGGGTTTGTGTTGGAAACTGGATGACAGGAATTGTTTTAATGTGTTTTTGTAGACCCTGTTGAAGCTGGCTCGTGTTTGCAGGCTATTTACTGAGCAGCCTCACAAACAATTGCATCAGGGTGACCAAGGGAATTGTAATCTGCAGCAGGGGAGCTGGTGACTTGAGCAAGTAGAAACTTCCTTTGAATTTTCCTTGTCTGCAAAGCCACTTTGCTTTAGGATTTCAACCATCAGAGGTGGGGGTTGACCTGGCTGTGTGCTGGGGCACTGCAGTGGTTTAGCTCTTTTACCTCCCTTTAGCTTCACAGCTCAGCCACGCTCTCTCAAATCAAGAGACTGTCCTGTGATTGCCCAAGCATGTCATCATCTGCTCTGAGATCAGGATGGAGAAGAGTAACCTGACCTTACTTCCTGTTGAGATAGAGTTGCAGTGTGCCAAAAGCTCTCCAGGGCTACTTTTTTGATCTGTTATGAACTGTGGCTGCTGCATTTAACAACTGTTACCATGTAGTTTCTGTCCCCAGCATGAAATTCCCAGTAATATATTTTTGGAGCTCTGCAAGTTCTTGCTTTGACTTTCCCTAGGCCATTGCTGGCTCTGATACACTGGAAGGTGAAGTAGTTAAATGTTCTGTCTGGCCTGGAGGACCTGCAGAGATCCAAACTGTGGGCACCAAAAGTGCCATCAAAAGGAGCAAGCCTCACAGGGGTGATTTGGTTTCAGGAAGAAATGGTGGGTGTCAAATACATCCTTTGATGGGAGTCCTTTGGGAGAGGAGCTTGCCTGGTAAACTGTTCCACAGACTTGGATCTTTCCAAAAAATCTGAGCATAGAAGTTGAATCAACTAGAAAAATATTTTAACTGAAAAGTCTGGAACTGAGAGCAACAGCAGCCAAAAAAGGTATAAACTCTTGAGATAGTGGCACCAGGGTTTTGATTCTTTGACATTCAAAATTAAATGTCCTGCTTTTCATGTTTTGTTGTCCTAGATTGGGAAGATAATTGATAAGGACTCATTTCAATAGCTTTTTAAAGTAGATAATGGCAAATTTCATTCAAAATACAATGATTTGTAGTAATACAGAAATGGTGACAACAGCTTAATAATTGGGTGTGTTATCCTTACAGGTTTCACTTCCTTTGAAGACCCTTTGCAGTTAGCCTGTGGAACCTGTCACTGGGGCACACAGGAGTTTTACCTGCTTTTGGCTGATGCCACACTTGTGCCTGCTTTTCTGTTAAAGCAGATGAGAAAACTGATCCTGCTGAAAAGTAGCCTAATGATTCTTCTTTCAATTTCTTCCTCCTGGAAAAAAAAAATCCTAATGCTCTTGAACAAAACTACTTTAGAGCTATTAATACAAATTGTGTTGGTGGGCATTCTTGCACAGAGGATTAGAAACTGTTTAAAATTCTTTACAACTATCTTAAGTGATAGTTCTGAATCTTAATAGCATTGACAGTGGGGGTTTACAGTCAGGTTTTGGTATTGTAGTGATAAAGCAGTGATAAGCTCAATCTCAGCCTTCAGTTCAGCTCTCTCATGTTTGGACTGAAGGAAATGTGCATTGAGAGTGCTTTTCCCCTTAGGAGGAATGTGAATTTCTTTGGAAATTCCAGCTAGCCATGAAGATATTGTAATAGCCAAATAAACAAGATAAAAAGATTTACCCCTTGGGAAAATATTTACGTTTTAACCCAGAAGACAGTTCTTCTGATGTACTCTTCTACAGGAGAGTTATGTACTTGTGTAGCATGTTACAGTCTCTGTACTGTAATATTATTGTGAATAATTTTGTTACCACAAGTAGAAAAAAGCTTTGAACTAATTTTTGCCTCTTCATAACAGCTTTTTTTGTTGTTGTTGTTTTGTTTCAGAGCAAACTTGATGATTACCAGGAACGAATGAACAAGGGAGAACGTCTGAATCAAGATCAACTGGTAAAAACAACCGAAAAATCCTAACCAGATCTCTGTTAAATTGTTTTGAGGAGTTTTGTGCTGCCTCTTTCCTTGTTGGGGCTGCTTCTTAAAATAGGTTGTTGTAGAACTTGATTCAGCAGCAGTTTTGCAGTCATAGTAAATAAAAAGCAAGTATCAATTTAAATTCAGTTGTATGGTGCAAACATTCACATTGGTACTTCACGAGATCACCAGATGCTCAGTAATCAACAGTGTTTTGTTGATGATTTTTAACATTGAGAAAGCAAAGAGAAAAAAATGTACCCTCCAACTATTGCAGCTGTTGGCACTTAAAAGAATGAGCTGCTTCCCTTGATCCCTTGGATGATTTCATCTTCTCTTTAGTGATTCTGTGCCAGCTAAAAACTGAAATATCACAGATCTGTGTATTTTTATTTTGTAATGGCCTGTTGTGAAGATAAACCACGATAGAAAACTGACGTCATCTTGAGGAGGGAAGCTCATGGCTTTCATGAAGCCTGACTACCAGGCCTGATAAAAATCTTCTTCATTTGGGGAAATCCACTATTTTGTCACTGCCAAAATATAAATGTCTCAGCTATATCCCCCAGTTTGATTCTGATTTGATGTAATTTCTCAATACTGCCAGATGGCTTGAGGAATTCAGTTTGCTTTGATGTAGATCAGAGTATTAGGTTTAAGAAGGTAGCAAAAGCAAAGATTTCTGGAGAAGGGGACATTATGCTCTGTATATTCTGATTTTGGCTCTGGCTGGGCTAACAATGCACTAATTCTCAAACTCTTGAGCAGTTCTCAGTTGCCAGATTGTTCTTGTCCCCCATTCTCCCAGTTGTTAATTAGTTTTTATCAGGAACTGGCTACAGCCAAGCATGAAACCAATCCATCATTCATATGAGCACATAAAGGCAGACTTTAATATATAAAGCAGACTTTAATATTAGCATATATAAAGAAACTGGAGGCCTCAAGGACGTACAAGTCTTTGATATGTGGACCAGTGAAAATCTGAATTTGCCTTAGCATAGTTGCAGTCCCATTGGGGGGTGCTGTGTCTCACTTCAGAACTAAAAAATGGGAATTTATTTATTGGAAGTATATATTCTGTTCTTGTGCTGCTGGTTAACATTTGTTGTCTTTCTGGATTTTTTTTTAAGGATGCGGTGTCGAAATACCAGGAAGTGACAAATAATCTGGAATTTGCTAAGGAACTGCAGAGGAGTTTTATGGCTCTGAGCCAAGATGTAAGTAAAGATCAAGCATTGCCATGTGGGTTATGCAAACCCTTGGAGCTCTTCCACTGGGGCTGTAGTCACCTGTCTTTACAGGGATGAATTGCCCTTGATTTCTTGTATGTTTGACTGTTCTCTTCTGTTCTTATATTGGTTGATGTCAGGTTTTCTGAAGAATTTCTGATATACTATGTAAATGTATGGAAACAAGAATAATGTAATTTTCTGGCTAAACACAGGTGTTGAAGAAGGTGATCACAGATCACATCTGTCATGCAGCATTAAAAATGGTCACTTGCTGCCATTGGTAACATTTTCTTAGATGGATTTCATAGGGTTTTCATTGCTTAGTAATACAATCTGAAACTACATTATGGGACAACCAATATTACTTTTGTAAAGGCTAAATTAACTGGGTACTATGAACTAGGTAATCTTTTGGGTTGGTGTTTTATCAAGGATGCAGAGCAATACTCTGATCGAGAATTAAATTCTAAACATTTGGGAGTTCTGGAAAGAGCAGCATTGGAGGAATTGGTTGAGTAGTGGATGTTAATACAGCTGCTCTGAGGAGTGTATTTGGCTTGTGAACAGGCTGGAACGATTGGAAGGGCAGCAGCATCTTTGTGTTATAAACTGCTTTCTACATTCTGGGTTTGTAAATTAATTTGTAGGACTAGGCCAACCTGTTCCTTTATTTTCTGGCTTCACAGTTCCATCCATGTTTATGGAATGTTAGTAATGGAGAATGTCCTTTTCTGGACAAGGCTGTTCTGAAGTGTTTTCTCTGATCAGCTGACTGCTAGAAGAAGCCAGTGAGTGCAGGAGTACCAGATTGGTGCTCTGCTTTCAAACTTGGTTGCAGTTTTTCCTGACTGGAGTTAGTTAATTTAAAATACTTCTTCGATTTTTTAAAAATAAAATTTAGATGTTTCAAGCGAGAAAGTTGCCGGCACACTAGATTTTTTGGAAGAGAATATTTAATTTCTAAAGTGAACCAGCTGAACTTGGGACACTGGATGCTTGGATGAAGATGAAAAGTGGAAGAAACATCCTGTAGGTTCAGTGTGGTGCTGCATTTAGACCTGTCTTGTGGAAGGTTCAGGGCAGAGCACGAGGCTGCTGCTGATGTGTCATCCTCTCCATCCCTGCCTCCCTGCTCCTCTCACTGGGAGTGCTGCAGTGGGTGCACATGCTTGTTCCCTGGCATGTCTGACTGGGGGTCTCACGTCCAAGAATTTGTGAAATCCTTTTTTGACCTTGCTGGTCCTGTGTATCTCCCCAGCCTTTCTTGGCAAAACATTCCACGAGTTCCCTCCTGTGGTGTGTGAAAAAACCAGAGTACTTTTGTTTATCTGTTTTAAGCTGATCTCCTGGTAGTTGCAACGACTGCTTCCTACTATTATGGGATATGGTGAATAACCACTCTGTTCCTGCTCTCTGTGTGGCCAGTGTGAAAAATCTGGATTACCCAAGCCTATCCAAGTGGAAGTACCCAACACTTGGGCTCTGCTCTTGCCCAGTGGAAGAGCCCATCACTTGGGCTTTCCCCTTGCCTTCCTCTGTACATTTTTTTGGCAACTAAGGACATTTCCAAATTGTTTTTCCCTTGGGTCCATTCCAGATCCAGAAAACAATAAAGAAGACAGCTCGTAGGGAGCAGCTGATGCGAGAGGAGGCTGAGCAGAAGCGTTTAAAGACTGTGCTGGAGCTGCAGTTCATTCTGGAGAAGTTGGGGGATGATGAAGTGCGCAGCGACCTCAAGCAAGGATCCAACGGGGTGCCAGTGCTGACAGAGGAGGAGCTGACAATGCTGGATGAGTTTTATAAGCTGGTTTACCCTGAGCGAGACATGAACATGAGGTAGGGTTACAGCAAAGTGCTTCACTTTCTAATTGCCAGTTAGTTAGCAATGTATTTAGTATGGTAATTTAAGGATTCAGTGAGAAATTAACTCTTCTTAATTAATTTCAAGGTTGAATGAGCAGTATGAGCAAGCATCTGTTCACCTGTGGGACTTACTGGAAGGGAAGGAAAAACCAGTTTGTGGAACAACCTGTAAGTACAGTGTCTGCATGAAGAGATAGCACACTGACTTAGTGCCTGAACTAACACTCATCTGATGTAAGAGGACTTGGGCAGGGAATTATCTCTGAGTTCTTAGAGTTCTTTTTCTCAGCTCTTAGCTGGACTGTAACAGTGCCTTGTGAAGTTTGTCCTCGCTGTGTGGTGTGTTTATTTACACTGGCTCAGCATTGCTCAGTATAGAAGCTCAGTCTGTTTCTGCTATTTCAGCAGCACTCCACTGCTGCAGGTGCTCAGTAACAGTTCTTTGTTTTCTGCAAACCTAGGTGTGAGCAAGGTGACGTACATACACTGGCACGGCCTTCCTTAGTGGGATGTTCTCCTTTCCCCCTTAGCTCTGCCAAAAGTGCTGTGGTTTTGCTGCATTTTCATTGATTAACTGTAGATCAGGGGGTGATCATGCCAGCCAGACTGCTTTTTATGGAAATAATTCCCAAATACCTGGCCTAGGCAGCCAGTAATGCTGCTCTGCCAATAGGGCTGATGTCTTGGGTTGAGATGCCCCAGCATTCATCTGAGGCACTGAGGGCAAGTGTTCTTTGCTCACAAAGGCTCTTTCGAGCCACTTCACCTCAGGAGAAGAACCTTCATGAATCAGGTGGTACCTGTCTGGATTTATTTGTATTGACAGTTGTTTTGGAAGAAATTGTCTTACAGTAATGGTTTTAAGTAATATAAATAAAAGTGTAGTAATTAAATTCATAAACTTGACCTCACTGTGAAGTGCTGCCCAGAGCTTCTGAAGAGTTGTATGTACTCTTAAGATCCTTCTTGCCCTTCAGATTTTTCTGAATGACAGTGGCTTATTTATGGATTTATTGAATGTGACCCAGTAAGGGAAGAAATCCTGGACCAGTAGTGGTCATGAACTGGCTTGGGGCAGCAACATCTTCCCTGCAAAAGGGTCAGAGAATGGACATTGTGATCTTTGGGAAGGAAGGAGAAGATGAGGAGGACTGAGGTGGTGCTCATGTTTCCCTGTTCCTTTTCCCAGATAAAGCACTGAAGGAGGTTGTTGAACGTATTCTTCAGACCAGCTACTTTGACAGCACCCACAACCACCAGAATGGGCTGTGTGAGGAAGAGGAGGCAGCACCTGCACCTGCAGTAGAAGACACTGCAGCAGAGGCTGGTGAGGAGGGGGAGATGCCTTGTGACTGACACTTTGGTGTTGTTCTGTCTTGTCTCTGCAGTCCTCAGAGTGATTAAATTCCAAATGCAGTGTTCATCCCTAGTACCGAAACCATCCAAGATGAAGTTCCAGCTGCCTGAGGCTTTTCCCATTTTTCAGTGGTCCCCACCAGTTCAAGCTGTGTTAGAAGGGAGCAGTTTCTGAAGCAGACAGCGTGATTACATACTTAAGAAACCTGGAAATGTTGTATCCAATTTTAAGACAACTCAGGACATTTTTCCCATTTGTGGAGAAGGCATAGCTGAGCATAACTCTCCCTAGCGAGAATTCAGTGGGTTGTTTTTTTTTTCTTTTCAATTCAAAGCTATGAAATACTTGTTATCACTAATTCTTTGTTAATGCCTGTGACAGTTGTTCTTAGTATTCTGAGACGTGAGATTTTCTCATCTGACTTTGTATCTTCTAGGTCTATAACATGGGGGTGGTTGGGATCTTCCTTGTTGCTGGTTTGGGTTTTGTTTCTTTGGTTTTTCCCACATAAAATGGTTTATTTCGTTTTCTTCCAGAACCTGATCCAACAGAAGAATTTACTGAGCCAGCTGAAGTTGAATCAACTGAGGTATTACTCACTGAAAGACTGTCATTTTGTATACCTTCAATGCCACTTACTTTTACTTTCATACCCTTTCTTATTTTTATTTTAGTATGTAAACAGACAATTCATGGCAGAGACTCAGTTCAGCAGTAGTGAGAAGGAACAGGTAGATGAGTGGACAGTTGAAACGGTTGAGGTAAGATCTTGTGTACTGCAGGTAAAATTGCAATCCCTGTTTCTGCTGGCTCACAATTCATGATAGGTTTTAGTATTGCATCCCTTCTCCCCCAATACATAAAAAAGTACATATATTTAAGTAGGCTTGATTTTTTAATTACATACTTAGTTCAGGAGTACCTAAAATAAAAAGAAATAAAGCCTATTTAGTCTTGCAGAGAACTTGCTTTTCTTCATTAGCGGCTTGCTTGGGAAAACAGGGCTTAAAAGTCTTATGCTTAAAGCTACTTTAAAGACTTTTTCTGAAGTCTTTTTTTGTTTTTGGAGAACTTAGCTGCATATGTAGAACTTGAAAGTTTATCTACCCAGCTGCTGACAGTTGTGGTGTAGTTGTGCTTTCATTGAGCAGGTCCCTGGAGAGGAAAATGTGTAACTCAACTAATACCTGCTCCAGATTGCTTACATGCATCATTTGATGTTAAAATATGCTTGTATGTATGTATGTCTCTGCTTCCCAGAACTTCTTCAAGTATCTCACTCGTAACTACTTTGCACTTGAGTGGCTGTTCACCTGTGGTGTTTGTGGTGCACTGGTGTTGGGATCTGCTCCCACTTTGGTGATTTGCACTCACACTCTACATGTACAACATGTACAACTCCATGATTTTACTGCACTGGGATTTGTGGTCCTCGTGTATGGGAAAGGACAGGTTTGGTAGGTTGGAGCTTGAGTTGTAGCTGTCTGTTAAAAACAAGTATGAGCAGCTTCTTTTGGGTGCTGGAGAGTTCATTTGTGATTGATTTTAGCCTTCTGCAGCAGCTAATTGCAGATGGTCAGGTTTTTAGACTTTCTTGGTGCCTTTGGGCTGGTTTTAAGTGTAGGAGTGGAGTGAAGTGTTCATCATCTTGTGAAGTGCTAAAAAAACAGAGCAGCTGTTTTGATCTGATCAACTAATCAGACTGATTTTACATGGAGTCTGGCTGAAAATCCTGTTTTACAGTGTTGAAGACCATTAAGAGATTTAATAATACTGAGGATGGGTGTGAGGCTTCTGAAACTAAGTAGACAGCTTTGCCATGTATGTGAAGGAGTTTGGTAGTTCCTTGTCATAGTATTTCATTTTCTTGCTTAAAAGTTCTTAAATTATCACTGCTACTCCCTGCTACTGAATGTGTTTTAAGAATTATCTTAAAAAACTGAAGAAACCCTCCAAACTCAAAGTCATGCTTGGTTTGAGTATTCTTAGAAGGCACAGCATTTTAAAATTAATGATTGATCAGCTTCAATTATACCCATTTTATATCTGTGTTTCTGCCAAGTGTCCAGAGTGGTTCAGTTCTCTGTAGTTCTTAATACAAGGAATATGGATGAAGACATAATTCAGGTTGTAGTTTGGTATCAGACAGATTTCAGAAACCTGTGATTTCCTAGTCAGCTGAATCTGGAATTGGATCAGCTTTGTTTTTATAGGACAATACAATGAATGTGCTTCAATTGCCCCTTCTGTCCCAATATCTTGGATGTGGTAGAAAGGAATAATTTAGAAAAAATGAAAGTTGAAGCCTGTTTCTTTAGAATAAACAACTTTATTTTCTCAGCTATAGCACAAAAAAAGGGAAATTGAGACTATCTGCCTGTAAAATTATTTTTGCTGGTACCACAGTCTCCTTTCTCAGGAGAGAATGTACTGAACT
The DNA here is from genome assembly GCA_013401135.1 of Cettia cetti. Taxonomy (NCBI): domain Eukaryota; kingdom Metazoa; phylum Chordata; class Aves; order Passeriformes; family Sylviidae; genus Cettia; species Cettia cetti. Next base: position 14,943 of record VZUI01047798.1, on the reverse strand, counting down.
GTGCTTTGGTGAGATTGTGACACAGAATGTACACTGATAGCTGTGAATTTTGAAATCTGAAAGAGAGCATTTGCTCAGAGGATCACCATAATTATTCACTAAGGGGGAGGGTATCATAAACTCCTTCCTTTTTCTGTAATCCTCAAGTAGATGTGATACAGTCAGGATTTCTGTGGTGTGTTTCTAGTTTGGGAAGTGATGATGTCTTCACAAGTATGTGGGGGTTTTTTGTATGGTCCTTCCATAAATTTTAAACTAAATAATTTGCTTGTGAATTTTCGAAGTGTATTTGGATTGTATGATGTTGTAATTTTGGTGAAGATGTCCTTTATTGGTAATAGTGTTTATGGAGTTTTTTATTGTTATTTTGTGGAGTTTAAATTTTTTTAACTGCTTCTTCTGTACTTAGTGCCTGAGTCTGGTTGTACACAAAGTTCTCTGTGTCTTAGATTGTGGAACTTTGGTTGGATGGAGTTTGTGTAGAATTGAAAACTGTTCTCAGACTGACAAAATGCAGGTTCATTCTGTTGGTTTGTGGTGTCATTAAACTCGCGGTTTTACCTTTCCTCCTCTTTTTTGCCTCTTCCCTGTCAGTCTCCTTGCATTGTTTCTGGCAGCTCTGCCTCCTGACAAGGTTAACTTACCTCACACAAGTTGAAATTTGTTTGGTTGTTTCACCCTACTGTGGTTGTTCTCAGTCAAAGTACTTGGTAGTGGTAATAAGGCTGAAGGACTAGGTCCTAAACTGTTCTTTTTGACATCAAAAAAGGGCTATTGAAAAAGATAATGTAAAATAGGAAATCTGAATTTATTGCTGTACTGCTTGTGAAAAAGGAAAAGTTGGATTTTTTTGTCACTGTTGTGTATTCTTGATGATTCCATTGACTTTTTTTTTTTTTTTTTCCCTTGAGGATACTGAATTGTTATGAATGACTTGGACTCCATAAGTCGAGTGGTAGTGCTCAAATAATTGAGAGCACTTTTGGTAACAATTATGCAGGAGATGAGTAGCTGCTGGTTTTACCACTCAAGTTTCACGTGATGATCTGGCTTGCACTTTTTCTTCCATTTTTAAACTTTGTAATGTGCAAAAAGTCCATATATGTGCTCCAGATAAATTTTTCCACTCACAGGGCTTAATTCTTAATTTGGAAACAGTCCATAATGTGAAATTCAGGGACAGTTTGTGCCTGGTTTCCAGTGTGGACTGCCTCAGGGTGTGTTTTTCATGGGAATTGTCAAATTGCCTCTCTGTGGGTTGCTACCAGTGGTGATTTGGCTCTGAAGGGAATCTCAATGAGGACTGTAGGTTGTGGTTAGCTTTTAGTTTTGTTCAGATTTTCTGTTTGGGATTTGCTCAAGGAACAAGCCATTGGAGCTGGTGAGGCAAGTGCATGTGCAGAATTCTATGGACAAGGAAAACTTGGAAATCTGGGCAAGCAGTAGGAATGCTGGAAGATGCTGTAGGTTTCACTGAGAAATTAAAAAGAAATTTGCAGGCTTTGAGGGTGGATAGTGGCAGTGTGAGGCTTAAAGTTCAGCCCATTGTTACAGGTCTGTTTGTGAATTGTCATGACTGCTGTACAGAAATCTTGTCTTCTGCAGTTCTATGAAGGAATCAGGTATTTTACAGATTTGGAACTTTCAGGTGTCTGTATACTAATTTATATCCTGTGTAACTAAGTTATAAGGCTTAGCTTTTTATCTGGAATGTTAGTAATACTAGAAGCTCGTTGAAATAGAGAAGTAATGGTAAGAGACAATGGGCATTTAAAGGGCATTTGTTGGCATGGAAGATGGCATTTCTGCTTATGGGAGCTGCCTAAAGAGCAGGTTGGGGACTGGATAGGGCCATCAAAGTGCAGCTTGACCATCTTTGTCACTGTCTGTTTTCAAACTACTTGCTGATGGATGTTTGAGGAGCCCATGTCCAGCCTTGCTGGTGGTTCTGCTGTCTGACCAGGTGCTATCTGAAAGCCTTTTGCAGTTTGTTCCTTCAGTGATGTGGGATGTTTGGTGAATCTGAGCTTTATTTCCCTCCCTGATCTGTGCTTCTGCTTCTGGGCTTCTGGTGTCCCCTCACGGTGCTGTCTGGCAATCCTTGTCATGCAATGCTGCCTGCTGTTCCTGAGACAGTGAATCAGGGAGCTAGGACAACAGTGGCTGTGAAAACTGAGCATTATGAAGTCTTACAAAAGACAAAAAAATTCTGACTCCACTTAGATTTACCAAAGAGCTATGAGAAAATAATCGTTCCTCATTTGTACATATTTCTGAAGCTTACTCTTCCCCTACTGCCTTTAAATTTCCAAGTGGTGATAAATTGCTGTCTCAAATCCTGCTCTCAAAGACTCCACGTAATATCAAACAAATACTTCTTTCATGGAGAAGAGTAGGTGGAGAGAAAAAAGAGCAGAGTGTGAACTGTCAGTGCTCCCATGAGTAGCTGGCCACCAGTACTGACCTGGCTGTAGGATGTAATACTGTCCTTCAGCACCACTACAGCAATTCCATCATCCATAACCAGTTAGGCAACAGTCAGAAATGCCAAGAACTCCCGAGTCACATGAGCGCAGTGCTGCCTTTGCTGAAATTGAGCTGAAATTGCAGTTGGTTGTTGTCTCTTGTTAGGTTGTAAATTCCCTGCAGCAACAGACGCAGGCGACGTCTCCTCCCGTCCCGGAACCTCATGCACTCACTGCTGTGGCTCAGGCAGACCCCCTGGTCAGGAGACAGCGAGTACAGGACCTCATGGCACAGATGCAGGGCCCGTACAACTTCATGCAGGTATTTCTGCACTCTAAGCATTCATATGTTTTACCCACCACATTGTGGATTTGATTTTTATTGGGTTTTTTATTATTATTTTTTCTCCCCAGGACTCGATGCTGGAATTTGAGAACCAAACACTTGATCCTGCCATTGTATCTGCACAGCCCATGAACCCAGCACAGAGTTTGGACATGCCCCAAATGGTTTGCCCTCCAGGTTTGTAATGGTAAATCCTAAACACAAATACTGGGGAAGCCTGCAAGTCATCTCTTAGAAATGCTTCAGTTGCTGCTGCACAGTAAAAAGGTCCCCACAAGTAGTCCTGTTTCAGTATGTTTTTCTGAGAAATGTGATTGTACTGTTTTTAGACTTCCAATTCTCACTTGCTTACTGGTTTTGCTTGGAAATGTGGAACATCTAAAGCTGCTTTGGTTTTGCTTTGGATTATTTTGGACAAGTAGAAAAAATGTTCTTTGCATAGAAACAGGAGTTGGTAATTTGAGTATTGCTTTGCCATGCTTAAGGCTTCATCATCTTCATGATGATCAGCTTTCACATAAGTGCTCAGAGAAAACCATAATGCTATTCTGTAAAACATTTGATTTTACTGTGTAATAAGGGAAATTATTTTCCTCCAGTTCATGCTGAGTCAAGACTTGCCCAGCCTACCCAAGTTCCTGTGCAACCAGAAGCCACGCAGGTAAAATGTTTAGTAAATTCTGGTTTGGATTTGAGTTTGATATTTGACCTGATTGGAGTTACAAAAGGATTTATTTCCTAACTACATGAGAAACTCTAAGAAAAAGCTGAAGTTGCAATTTTGAGAAGTTGGTGGTTTCCATTGTTGCTCACAAGCATTAACTAGTTCCTAGTACCATTCTCTGCAGGCATTGCAAATTTCCCCTCATGAGAAGCAGGTAGTTTGTTACTTTTTTGCAACAGAAATGCCAAAGCCACTTGATTAGGAGGCAGCCTGTGTCTGTTCAAGTGTCAGGGCACAAGAAGATCTCATGCATTAACTTTGGAGAGTTTGTGTTGTTATTTGCTTTCTTGGATTGGGACTTTATCCTGGAGTTGTGGGAGCAGTCAGATTGAATTGAGTGCTGTTTCCAGTTGAGCTTTAAGTAGGATCTCCTAAACTTGCTTCTGCACTGTATAAATTAAGTTGTCACTTTCTTGTTAAGATGTTTCAGTTGTCTGGTGATTAAAGAAGTTCCTAATTTTGTATTAGGCATGTGTGGCATCTCTGAGCACTCTGCTGGTCTCAATAATGGGTCTGATCCCTGTAGGTATTTGCAAACAAAAAAAAAACCCCAAACCTGGATAGATGATGGATCTTGCAGTACAGGCAGTATCAATTGCTTCCTTTGGGTTGTCCAGATAAGATCTGCAAGGTTTAAGTCATTCATTTATATAGAAACAGGAGTGAGGGAATGATTTCTTGAGTTTCCTCTGTATGTACCTCCTGAAGTGCTGGTGCTCTCCACAGTTTTGTTGTCTTGTAGGAGCAGACTAATTTTTTTGGGCAGAGCGTTTTCTCTGCACTAGTTTTTATTTTTCTGTTGGGTGAAGTCTGACTTAACCCACTGGATTTTTTTTTTTTTTTTTTCTTATTTCCCTTTCCTCAACCAGTGATTCTCTCCAGGACCTTGCAAGCAGTAGCTAAACTTACTCATGGCTTTGGAGCATTCCAGTGTGATGTGAACACCCCCATCAGTTGTTATCCATTGCCTTAAACTCCCCCTTTAATGCAAGGTGCTCTGCTTTGCTGGCTGCACTTTTCCCTGGGCTCTCTGTGTGGGAGCAGAGCAGAACTGTGAAGTTCAGGCTGTTGGAAGGCAGCCCCTGTCCACTCGTGTTTGAGCTTGGAGCTGTGTTTCCCATTGGAGGTGTTGGTGGTTAAAACTGAATGAATCTGGACTGGTTTGAAGATCTGGCTCACAGATAGAGAGTACCATCCACTCCAGAGTTCTCTGATACTTTTTACAAAACCGTGTGAGCATTAGCTGACTCTTGGGGGCTTTGGGGTTTATTTTGTCAGGTTCCCTTGGTTTCCTCTACAAGTGAGGGATATACAGCTTCCCAACCCATGTATCAGCCTTCTCACACAGCAGAGCAGCGGCCACAGAAAGAATCAATTGACCAGATTCAGGCAAGTCAGGTTTCACAGGGGTGGGCAGAACTCTGACTGCAGGTGGCATCCAATGTTAGTCTGTTTCTTCATAAATAACATTATTTTTAGGCGATAGGGGTGCTTCAGTTCCCTTCAGTTTCAAAATTTACAGCCTTTCTGTGACCAGTAAGTCCTCCACAGCAAGACTTTTCGTTTGGAAGCTTGTTTGTTTAGTTGGATGCAGCATGCCAACATCAGCATGGGAGCATCAGTGTTGTTGGCTTAGGAAATGGGATTTATTTTTTCACAGCAGTTAGCCTGGAAACTTCTTCATTTCCCCCCTCTAGATTTTTCTAGTTGTGTTTCAAGTTAATGAGGGAGAGGATGGTTAGGTTTTTCCTCTCATTATGCAGTTGTGAATGAGGCTGTTGAGCTGAAGTAGGAAACAGTCATTAGTAGAGCTGAAGCCGAGGCATTGCCGCTCTTTTTTAAGCAAAGTTTTTGAAGTTAAATTTTTGATACCTCAAGAGCTGCTAAAATGTTGTTTGTTTTAATTATTAGGCTTCTATGTCCCTGAATGCAGACCAGACCCCATCTTCATCATCACTTCCCACTGCATCCCAGCCACAGGTGTTCCAGGCTGGCTCCAGCAAGCCTTTGCATAGCAGTGGAATCAACGTCAACGCAGCTCCATTCCAATCCATGCAAACAGTGAGTAGGAAATCAGTACTGCATCCCTTTGGTCTGGTACTCATTCCTTGTGGTGGCATCAGTCATGTGGCTACACAGGACAGTCTTTGGTTATTTACATTTCTCAGGCTTTGATGCTTCTTTACAGAGCTGTAAAACTGAGTTTCTGCTCTTACAGGTATTCAACATGAATGCACCTGTTCCTCCTGTGAATGAGCCAGAAACCCTTAAGCAGCAGAACCAGTACCAGGCCAGTTACAACCAGAGTTTCTCCAATCAGCCTCACCAAGTAGAACAATCAGATCTCCAGCAAGAACAACTCCAGACAGGTAAAATTCTTGTGGCCTTGGTAGAGCAGGTGATAAATCTGTAGATGGTGGAGCAAAGCGTGTCACAGGTTCCCTTGCAGACCTTTCCCCTGAGCAACACCAGGTTTTGTTACTCTGTCTGGGTTTGAATATACAACAGGGAGTAAAATCCAGTGTATCTGTCTCCAGCTGTTAAGCCATTTGACTGAGGTTTATATAGGTTTTAAAAATAAAAACATGAACAGGATCTTTCTGAAAATGCAAGCACTAGAGTGAAGTACTGGCTCTGCTGATGTTAAGGTTGCTCTAAAAAAAACAATGCAGTTTGAGGTGATATTCTAGAAACGAGAGCAAGTATGGATTGCTTCTCACAGTTGGTGTAAGGCCTGGAATCTTGTGCTGAAATCTGCAATATGGTTTGAATTCAGCAGGCAAAATGCCTTCTGGGTTAGCAACTTGAAAGAACAGAAGTCTGTGTCCAGAGCTGTTTTGCTCTCAGCAGCACCTTCACTTTACGCTGAAGTGCTGTCAAGTACTGAATGTGAAATAAGGAGAAAGAGCTTTTTCCAGCTTTTAAAGTTCTCCACTTTAAAAGCCTTTAACACTTTACCAGTCCTTTTCCTCTGTAACACAGTGTTGGGTTTATAGAGAGCTACCTGGGAACACAGAGAAACCCAGCCTTTTATACTTCCTTTTTCCCCGATTCCTCCACAGTGGTTGGTACCTACCACGGTTCCCCGGACCAGAGTCACCAAGTGGCAGGAAACCACCAGCAGCCTCCGCAGCAGAGCACTGGATTTCCCAGGAACAGCCAGCCTTACTACAACAGCCGGGGGGTGTCCCGGGGCGGGGCCCGCGGGGCCCGGGGCCTCATGAACGGCTACCGGGGCCCGGCAAACGGCTTCAGAGGTGAGCGCCTCTGCTGGAGCGGGGGAGCGCTGCGCCGGGAGCGCGGCCGGCACACTGACCTGCTCTCGTGAGCCAAATCTCGCTGGCTGTAGAGAAGCAGCTTCAAATTCAGTGTTACAGAGAGGTTTATGTTAGAATAGGACAGAGATTTCCTTCTCAGGTGTTCTGGGATTACTTATGGACACAGGTACTGTCTTCCATGTTCTCTTCCCCTCCTGTGGCTGGGAGTAGAGAAGAAACCTGTGTAATAAAGTTCAGCTGATTGGAGTGTGAATGCGGTAATCACAGCTGGGACATTTAGATCCTACTTAGGATCATGTTCAGCTCTGGACTGAATGTTCTATAAATCAAACCTCAGGTTACTCTGAGAAGTGCACTGAACTCTGCCTCCTCCCAGTCCTTACCGGGTTTTCATTCTCATTTTTTGTAATATATTAGTCCCAAGGTTGGAGCCATTTGCTTGGCTTGCAGGTAAACAGCCTGTGCTAAAGGATTTTTGTAAGGTTTAGGTAAAAAATGCTGTTACTGCTTTTCTTTCTGTAGTAGCAGAAGGTCAAGTTTTAAGTGCAACTTTGATTTCCAAGTGAAAGAATTGTGCCCTGTTCCGTAGGGGGATACGATGGCTACCGTCCTTCCTTTTCCAACACTCCAAACAGTGGCTACACACAGCCCCAGTTCAATGCTCCTCGGGATTACTCAAACTACCAGAGGGTAAGCTACCAGGGGGGAGGGAAATGCCTGTCAAAAGCACTCAGAGCTGTTAGTGACACCTTCCTCTGGGACTTCTTCTATTGCTCAGGAAGACAAACTGCCTCTGTAGCTTGGAAGTTGAACACTAAATGCATCTATTTATATTTCTTAGTTATATTGAGCAACACATCCTGTAACTGGAGAGAGCACACTTGTCACTGCACATTTCATTACAGCTGCTAGGCACTAGTGGAAGTAGGAATTTATTTTTTGAAGATTATTTCAAACTAATGAAATGCTGCATGTTGAAGTTACAGGTGTTTTGTCAGTGCATATTGTTCTAAAAGGTCCTTATTTTGCTGGCAGTGAAAAACAATGCCCAGGTTTTATGTTGTAACTTTTTAAATATCTTTGCTTCAGGATGGATATCAACAAAATTTCAAACGTGGCTCCGGACAAAGTGGACCTCGGGGAGCTCCTAGAGGTAATTTCCTGAGTAGTGAACAATTGGTTTGGGTTGAGTAGAAGTTTCTTCCTTTCCAACTTTTAAAGTTCTCCACTTTAAAAGCAACCTTCATTCCTAACTCAGCAGCTCACAAGTCAGAATAAGCTGACTTTGCTCTGACCTCAGGTGACTCTGGTGACTTGAATTGCTGGGGTCCTGTGAACTGGTGGTGGAAATAGAGTTGGCTGTTAAATTGAATTAATTAATAAATTGGCTGAGGAGTTCTTGGAAAAGAAGTTAAAACAGCAATTGCTGTGGGCATTTAGATATAGCAGATCTACTTAACTGTCTTTTATTAATGGAAGCCTTAGGAAACAAACCCGACACACATAATGAGGCTGTAGTTAAGCTTCTGAATTCTGTTGTCATCGCTGTTTCCTCAGGTCTTTTTCTTAGTCCATTTTTGGTGATGAGACTGTTCTGTCTCAATACAGACATTGCCATGAGTGCCTTGTCAGTGAGGGCAGCTGGAGGCTGTGCCCTGCATGAGTGAAACCCCACGTGGTGGCTCAGGATTGGAGGGCTCTGTCCCTGCCTTGCTTCTGACAGCCCTGAAGTGTGGAGCTGACGCCTCTGGAGTTCAGTGCAACCCTGGGCTGTGGTGAAGCTGAGAGCGTGTTTTAGGAAGCACAACGAAGTCTGACTGAGTTCAGAGCAGAAGATTTAGGACTATTTTTAAGCTAACCAGAATTCCTGCAGAATTCAACCCCCTTTTTGTGTTTTCTAGGTCGTGGAGGGCCCCCCAGACCAAACAGAGGGATGCCTCAGATGAACGCTCAGCAAGTGAATTAAACACGTTCACAGGATTCTGATCAACGCCAAAAACACGCTGGCCAGTGTACAATACATGTTACCAGAAGAGTTACTATCTATTTGTTCCCCTTACAGGAAGTTTGTTGTAAAGGGACTATTTTCATTACCCATAATGACAAGACTACAGTTGCCAGCTTTATATTCCCTGGATATTGAAAGGAACGAAACAACGTTTACTCTGCATGTTCTGTCCTAAGCATCATCTTGAGCCTTGCACATGAGATTCAGATTCCTCACCTTTGCTAAGAATAAAGCAAAAAAGGCAATTTTCAGGGTGATCCGATCTCCATGGTTAACTGAAGTGGCAGGAAAAAGCAAATACTCACTTCAGACATTTAAAAGCGATTTAACAAAATTCAGATAAAACCTGCAAATCCATAAAGATTTACTGTGGTGGCAGTTGACAAAACTTCGATGTTCCCATGAAAGGATGGAAAAGGTGAAGTGTGGCTTGGTAAAACAACTGCATTTCAGCTTTTTCTTACTAAATCAAAGCACTGAACAGTTCAAGATGTGTAGTGATGCAATTGCCCTAAATAGACAGGTGGGGCTTAGAGGCAGTTTGTGACAAAGAAGAGACACCCTTAGCTGCAGCACTTCTCATCACCAGGGCCCTGATTCCTGTGGCTAAGGAGTTAAGAGCGCTTGCATAACTGCTAATGTAACTGTGTAATTATTTTTTTTTTTAGGAGACAAGGTGAAAAAACAGAGGAAAAAAAAAAAAGCTTTGATTTGGCACTTGGACAAAATTTTGCAACAAATCCTGAGCTATAATCTGGATGGCCACTGTATATTTGATGTGAAGTTTAGATATCTCTTTGAAACACTTAAGTTTCTTTGATAGCAATGACTTTTGTAAGGATTGGTATTCTCTATCATTCCTTATGACTTGCACATTGTCTGTCACTAATACTTGACCTTGCTGTATTATCACCTAAATAACTGATGCCGGTACTGATGGAAATCCCTAATGGATAATCATAACACTTTTGGTCACATGTTCTTTTGTCTTTCCTGCAGCCTTGAAGGTTTTAAGAAATCTCAAATGCCCACTGCTGCTGCCCTTCCAATTGCTATCTTTTGAAAAGCACCAGTCTGTGTTTGAGTTGATTTCCCCTTTTCAGGGAAATGACAGCCAGCAGTTACAGTTCTAATCATATAAGCAAGATAAATAAAACATGTTTATAAAAATTGTATCCTGGAACACTGGTTTTCAACGGCTGAAACGGATTCAATGTGATGGGGTGACATTTCATAAGGTTTTTGTTTGGTTTTTCTTTGTTTTTTTCCCCCAATAGTCTTTTTCCTGACTAGATGTAAACCCTCCTCCTGTTTTTCTGGTTTTATTCTACTAGCTGTGACTTCTGGGAAACTTTTCTTTTTGATGGACTTCTCCTTTTTCCTTTTTTTTTTTTTTTTTTTTTTTTTTTTTTTTTTTCATCAAGGCAGCGATGTATAAAAGAAATGGCATAAGCCTAGGAGCTGGAAAATACCAAGTCTTATTCAAGTTTTACTGCATCCTTGTGGCATAATCTTTGGGAAAATCACTTGTGCCTGCCTTTTGCGCACATGCACTCTCTCTGCAGTGGGGAGAATATTTTGATAGCTGCCTCCATAGAGGTGTTGGTAGTTCTGTCGCATTCTATAGCACGTGCAAGAAGAAAAGTGCTATATTCTATTTTAAGTATTGCTCATCAAATAATTCCTACCTGTGGGAAGGTGAAATTAAGGAACAGCTGCGTGGTGTTTAATTGTTCTGTACAAAACTGAAGGTTGTTTTCACTCAGAGGGTCATTTCTACTTTGTATCACAAGTGATCTTTCAGAACTTGGAGTCAGATACTTTTGACTTCGTGGTGAAACAGTCTGGAACTCCATACAAATAGGTGGGATATCACTTTTCCATGTCCTGTGTGAAGAGCACAAATGAAAAATATTTTCACTGCGGGAAGTGATAAGCTTGTGAAGACCATATTCCACACCAGGCATCCTGAAACGGGGCTGATGTCTGGAAGCAGCAGTTTGAGTCAAGGCCTAGAACATTCCTACACTGCAGTCTGGTGAGAAGTTACTGTTCTGTGTCTTTTTTAGGAAGCTATTACTGAGATAATAGTCCCAACTGTTTTTTAACTGGAAAAAAAAAAAAAAATAAAAAGACAAACCTTTTAATGTTGAACTGATGTAGGAAAACAGTGAATTCTTTTAATTATTTTATTTTTCTTCGTGCATCAGCTTTTAAATGGTTGGTAGAACACAAGCTGCTCAGCTTTCTCCCTTGCACACCAAATGCTCCTTAAGGAACTGATGGCAGTTTGTCAGTAAATGTGCACCATACTCAGATTGCTGAACAGATCCAAACATTCCACCTTGAGTTTGGGGGGTTGGGCTTGGGCTTTTTCCAACTTTATTTATTAATAAAACACTGGGCCTCTTCACTGAGAGACAAGTTTGTAAACCTCCTGTGTGACAGTGGTCTTTAGAGCAGCTGCCCTGCTGTTTCCTGCCGGAGGGACAGGTGGAACAAGTCCCCGAGCTGTGAGCTGGGAATCTGCATGGACCCCTTCAGTCTCCACCCGTGGTGTAATGAGGGTCCTGAAACACCAGCTGGGGTCACCTGTGGCACAGGGAGCCCTGCTGCTTCTCTGGCCTCTTCAGGGGAGCTCTCAACTTTTACTCCATGGTTTGGCTCTAGATCTGAGTTCCCTCCAGGTCCCAAGCACTCCTAGGTACGTTTCTTTTGGAAAAGGTCCCACTGAGAGCAAAGAGTGATAACCAGAAGTTCATGTTGCAGCAAAGCCGTGGCACTTTGGGGCTGGCTCTGGTGCTGAGCCCCTTCTGGATGTAGGGATGAGCTGTTTATTCCATGGGTAGCTGGGGTCTGATCCTGTGGCTGGAAGGAGAGCGTGGGGCAGGACTGTGTCTGAGCTGTTCCAAACCAAACTTCTGCCTTCAGCCTCTTGCTTCCTCTTGGCTGTAATTCAAGGGTTCCTGAGCAAGTAATTTATAAATCCCTCAAGTATTTCAGATGTTTGTATTGTTACTGTGTCTGGAAAACTTGGATCCTTCCTAGACATCCTCCTACTTAAAAACCCCCAGAAAACATGAGCTGTTGTTTCATACTGAGGCCAGCCTGCTCCTGAATTTTACTCTTCTGTTTTTGCTGTGTAGAGGCTGTTTTCTAAGAGCAGTTCACCAGAGCAGCTTAGGGATTTTGCTGTGGAGAGGATTCTAACTTCACTTAACCCCTGTTTTCTTCCTCAGGTCCTGTCTTTTGTGTACAGCAATCTGAATCATCAGGCAGAGTAGTTGGAAGAGGATCCTTGGCTTCTTAGTACTTTACCATACAACGTAACCTGCTGAGACTTAACTCTCAGAGGATCTTGTGTCCTTAAAAATGTGTCTTCTCAAAATGTCCCACCAACATCATGTTTTTAGGAAGATGGGTTGTGTTACAGGTTGTTGGAGAAAAGATCAAGTTTCCTTCTTTCTCCCAAATGGCATTTGAGTAGAGACAAGTTACTCTAACTGCAGATAAATACTGCAAAATGATACTGAAAAAGTTCTTAATATGATTAAGAACAAATAGGGCAAAATCTTTGTGGTCCAGCAAAGCAAGATACAAAACCAGTTGGTTGGAAGTATCTTGATATTCCCCCCACCCTGTTGATGAGGCTGCAGTCCCATCCTGGGAAATCCAGACACTCCCTCTTGCTGATGTGAAACTTCTTGGTTGAAGTCTATTGCAAAGTATTGACATGGATGCTTGAAGGTACAAGCTGGAGCTGAGGTTTGTCACTGTGTGAAGGAGGCTGGTTAAGCTTCTAAAATCTGGGCACCTCATTCTCCAGTTTTCCATCTTTCACTGAGCACGGATGGGACTAAGAGTTTTCCCATCACTTGAGCTGGCACCAGTGAACTGGCATGGATGAGGTGGGAAGGTGCCCGTGTCCCTCACTGATAGACCAGAACATCTGAAGAGCAAGTAGGAAACGAGCCCAAACATCAAAACTCTCCTGTTGAACTTGAAGGACAATTTCCTTATTTCAATCTGGCCTTAAATGTATTTTAAGGTTATTAGCTGGTGCTTTGCTGGAGGCTCCAGCATTGCAACACTCTGCAGCTCCCTTCTAATGGTGTTTTTCCTGAAATGACAGAATTTGTTAAAATGCATCTGAGCACTCCATTGGTCTAAGACTGATCTTGGCTGTCAATGGCACAACTTCAGGGAAGGAGCTTTTGACTTTGACAAAAATAAGGGAACATTCCCCTGTTTTTGTCAGCACACTTCCCCGTTGTGGAGAGGGATAATTGCTTAAACTATAACGTTTTCCTGTTTGGCCAATACATTTTTCCAGAGGGAAGGAGGTGGGGAAGGTCCTTCAAATGTGTTTTTTCTGTGTGATGTGGCAGACTGTGATGAGAAACTTCCTTTTCTAGACTGTTCATCTAAGGGAAGAGGTGCTATTCTATTAACCACTTTCAGAGGCTTTTTGAGTATAATGGTACTAAAATTCGTGGCTCTCTGGATCCAGCCTTAATGGAGGGAAGGAAATCTGTTTTCCAAAATTCACTTCTTAAAAGCCACTTGGAGCGGCACATAGGAGAATTTGCATGAGGAAGACTAGAGCCTAGCTTGGCATTTGGTTCTGAATTAAATTTTTTTGCTCTTGCTGCAGTTTTATTGAAAGCCAGATTCTTTCCCCCTCTCTTTATATAAAAGAGTCAGAAGGGTGTAGCTAGCTCGGTTCCAACTCTGCTGGCCCATTCCTACCCAACAGTGGATCAGGAGGACACCTGGAATTTTGGTCTCAAGCTAAATTTTAGGAAATATCTGTTATACTTCTATTAAATGAAAATGTATTCCCTCTTTTGAAGCTCTCGGATATTAGAATGAATTTTAGTAACGCTTCTAGCACATAAAATAAGTGTTGAGAATTTTTAGTTTGTTGTCAGGTTTAAATTTTCTGATGGCCTTAAACATACCTGTATATATCTGTCTTTGCAGTTCTTTAAGTCAGTGTTGGAAACGAATTTGTCCATGGCTTATGTAAACACTTGAAAAATAAATCTATTTAAATGTTTTATGTCCTTCCCTTTTAAGCAAATATTTCGTACTTGAAGGGATTGTCTTGCTACACTTCTGTTGCGTTGGTGGTTTTGTCTCAGTGACTGGGTTTAACCGAGTTCACCTAAAAAAACTGTTCTACAGGCTTTATGATTATTAATTCAGTATTTTTATCATGTTTTTGTTATATTTTAAAACAACCCCAAATACATCCAGTGGTAATAAACACATTTTTCCTACGCTGTCACCTGGTTTTAAATAATTCATTGTTTGAATGGTCAAGTTAAAAAAAATTGGCAGTATTAACAGCTAAAAATATATCTATTGAAATAGCTTGGCACAACTTTGGTATTGAAAGGTTAGGAATAGCTTTACTGTCAGTTTGAGAATAAAATTCTGTGTTTCTGAAACCTTGCTGGAATGTCAGGTGAGGCTGATAAATCATTTTCTTATTGCTGCACTACGATCGTGCAGCTTGGGATTTTGTCTGGAAAACTTTCAAACAGCTCTGATGGATTTATTAAGAAGCAGAGCTGAAATGTTAGAAGCTCCCTACTCTTACTGAGGAGCAGGATTCCTAATATTTCCTGGGGGTTCGTTTAGTATCCTAAAATAATGAATCCTAAAGATGTGTTGTTTTCTGGATGTGTTGTTTGCTCTCTGCAGTCTGGTTTCCTCGGGAAACTGGCTCCAAACACCCTTTTATTTATGTTTTTGTCATCTCTCTCCCCAGAAGCAAAGGCCACCCAGACTCAGAGTTTGCTCGTGTGGAAATGGAATTATCTTTATAAAACCAGAGGCCTGCTCTTTGTGCCCACACACCTGGAGGGGCCACAGGCAGGATTTCTTTAGAATAAAGAGTTTAAAAAAACAACAACAACAAAACAAACCAAAAACTGTTACCATCGTGACTGAAGTTTGGTTCATCCCTGTTTCACCGCCAAAAGTCACCACAATAAATAAATAAATTTAAAATTAATAATTCATTTAAAAGAAATAAACTGGATGGATGGATGGATGGATGGATGGATGGATGGATGGATGGATGGATGGATGGATGGATGGATGGATGGATGGAT
>VZUI01047796.1:0-43001 GCA_013401135.1 Cettia cetti | reverse complement strand
GGGGGGGGATCTCGGGGCGGCCGCTGCCCCTGCAGAGCGCGGCGGAGCGGCAGCAGCGCCGTCCGTCCCGCCCGCCCGGGAGCCGCGGAGCGCTGCGCTGCCGGGGCCTGAGCGGGGGCCCCCGAGCCACCCGGGCTCTGCCGCACGGCCGGGACCTGCCGGGACCTGCCGGGACCTGCCGGGACCTGCCGGGACCTGCCGGGACCCGGGCCGGGCTGCCCCGGGGCCGGGAGCGGCAGGCGAGCCGGTGAGGGCACGGGGGTGTCCCTTGCTGACTTGTGCCTAACCCTGGCCGTGCCACCGCCCGCTCCGGTGCGGCAGCGAGGGGCCCGAGCAGAGTGCTCCGGGCGGCGGGGGCACACCCAGGGCTGCCGGGGGCGATGCCGAGGCGGAGGGGGAGGCGGGTCCCCCTCGGCAGCCCCTCCGGCCGTAGCCCTTTTCGTCCCTCTCGGCTCTCTTCTCTCGCCGAGAGCTCTGGAGCATCAGCTGCTCTTTTTATTGGGAACAGCTCTCCTCATCCTTCCAACTTCGACAGGTGATCAGAGCATCGTGGCTGTTTTAGGTACTTACTTAGGGTCTAATTGCGTTTATGAAATTGATGAACTTTGTTTGGAATAGCTCACATTGTTATTCTCTGTTTGTATGTATTCCTTCTATCATGGATATCCAGGCAGTAGAAATTTCTTCAGTTAGGAGCTGCTACTGCTGTCACTTTAAAATGTCACATTGATCTTTAAATTTGCAAATCTTTACACTAAAAGGTTTGTGTAGGTTTTCAGTCCACTGAAAATGTTTGAAGAATTGTAATGACTTTTTTCTGAGAACTGACAGCTACTGGTTGAAAGAAATGTCAGTAGAAACTTGATAGAAGATAAGATTTTTAAATAGCTTTGTATTTTTAGTATAGCTGCTTTCAAATAAAAAGCAGTTACAGTCATGCATGAAATTCAGAATTTAATAATAAGTTATGTCTCGGGAGTTTTCCCTTATTTTTGGCTTTTAAAAATGCAAAATGTAGCTTTTGACAGCTTTTGTTACCATGTATTAAATATAATTGGTACTAGAGAGGATTAGAGGAATGTCTTTTGGCAGTAGGGTGATTAAATTTATGTTTTTGATGTATAAACTACACCAAAGCATAAACTGTTCTTTGAGAAAGCAGTTCTCCTTTTGTATTTAACCATTTTCCAGTATTTCCAAGCAAAGTAGAGCTGTCTTATGGAACTCTACAGAGATATAATTTTATAGAGAAAATAGTTTTGTAGCCATAGAAATACTAATGTAAAGTCAAAATATTTAGATCCTGTTAGCTGAATGTAATATAACCAGATGAGAAAGTACAAAAATAAATTATGTGTAAGAATTACAGAGTGTACCAAAGAATTTGCAAAAGAAATTAGTTGGCTAATTTCTAATATTTACAGATGGTTATTTCCATGTCTGTAATGCTGCGATTCTGTTAATACAATTTTTCTGTAGCACAGTCTTATGTTACCTGCAATTGCTATTGATAAACACCAGGTCAAAACCCAAAATATTTTGTTGGAAAACAAACTATTTTAGGTAAGATCTACTTTAATTTACAAAATCACTTTCAATTAAAAGGTTTCTTGGCTTCATTGTAGAAAAAACCCCTTATTTATGTTTCTTCCCACAATTTCACCTTGCATAGTGTCCTTCAGCTCTGTCACTTGCTCTTATTGCAGTTGACATCATGTAGTAAGTGTAGCACAAATGTAAATAAGAATAATGTAAGTTAATGCCACTTAGTACTGTTGAAGAAATCTTCAGCAACAGCCCTGCAGAAGTAACTGATCTTTGTTTAAAAATATTTATTTTTAAATACAAATGATGAACCTGCAAAATCACAAAAAATAAACAGGTGTATGTATGGCTATATGTAGAGTTGTGAATGCATGTATATGTATATATATGTTTCCATCTTTATGTATGTGCTTACACACCACATGTATATGCTTTTCTGTCAGGAAGAAACATTTAGACAGATGTTGTTTTTTTTTAAACCTGCCAAAATTAATAGCAGGACTCTTAAATAGGAGTATATCTTAATATATCTTTAAATTAACCAGATAATGTAACTTTAAAAATTTCTGAAAAAGAGACATCAATGTGAATTGTATGAAGAAGGAAGACAAATATTTATGACTGTTTTCACAAGTTACACATTTTGGTTCAGTTTGTTTGTGCTTGATTCATGCTGTTTGTGTTTGGGTCATGTTGTTTGGTTGGCTGTTGCTTCTCCATTTTCAGAGAATACACACAGGGAATGGTGGTTTTGTCTGCATGGATTGAAGGAATTTGGATTTGTCTGCATGGGTTGAAAGAACAAATGCACAGATCCATGTGAGAACAAATGTGTTAGCACAGATTGCTGTGGTCAGGGCTCCTGTTTATGTGAATCAAGGATTTTGCTGAAAGTGGGTACACACATCTGTGTGACAAGTAACTTTCTTACACTGTGTGACAGATTAATAGTTGCCTTCTTTGTTCCCCCTCTCATGGAATAACATTTGCTTTCTGTTCTTTTTGGATGTCCCTGTAAAATTCAAGTTTCCTGTGATGTTTTGGAGCATTATGTCAATTGCTGAATGGTGAACAATGCCAGAGCAGCAGGTGCAAAACCAGACCAAGTCTCTGAGGTTACCACCAGCACAATTTGGGCCTGGAATATGAAATACTGTAAGCTCTGAACTGAAATGTATTCATACAGTGTACAGCATGTACAGCTGTATAAGTAGTTGAAATTACATATTCATTTACAGTCTGATAATCCTCAGTCCTGGCTGAAGAATTAAAACATTCTCCCGTTATCCTACAGAGAACCAGTTTTTTCCCTTTATCCTACAGAAACCCTGTTTTTTAGGTCTTAGGCCTTGAAATCACAAGAGTGTAGTGGTGGATAAATGCACTGCATCATTAAATAGAACATTTGTAAGCCAGTGAAGAGGCAGCCCTTCACACAAAAATAAAGTCTTTGAAAGCCAGTAGACTACGGAGCTGTAGTCATCTCCTCTTTATGCACAGGTGGATTGTCTGATTTATGAGTGACTTGTACAACCCAGCACCATCCAACAGGGTCATTAGATCAGATGCAGTGCCAGACAAGAGGAATACATTCTGTCCTTGGGATCATACATTCTGTCCTTGAGATCAACCCAACTGGAAAGGAATACTGACATTTTATGCATTGTGAAGCCAAGTTCCTTGATGCAGTCTGTTTGAACCCCTGGGATTGCAGAAAATAGATGTACTTCACCCTTTCCAATGGATGCAGCATGGTATTACTGTTGCTCATTGTCCAGTTTGAAATACCAAGAGTTCTCCCAGTGCCTGCACTGTATTTCTTGTAGTCAGCAGTGGAAGGGATGGAACAGAGACCTCAGTGGCCCTGTTCATATTCTGCCAGATTCAAAACCTCCAGCTGAATCCAAGAATGTTTTGTGGGAAACTGTGCAGATACTGTTGCATCACACATTCCAACAAGGGAGTATTAACCAGGCTTTCCAGCTGTGTAGGATGGCCCATTCCTTTCTTACCTACCACATTTCTGGCCATGGAAGAGAGTGGAAGTAGAAATAGGGGTTCAATGTGGAAATTCCAAAAACCATAGGAAAGTTTGGTGGTGGGCTGCCATTTGAGAGCCTGTGGGGTGAGAGTATGTGACTCTGCTGGGGTTTGTTCAAATCTCAGTTATTTTCTCATCAAACTAAATGTGATGCTCAGTCCCAGGCATTTTGTTCCTGGACATCTGGTAAAGACTGGAAATTGCATCCTCATGGTGGTCTTGGAGATGTGACTTAATCTTCATCTGCTTTGGAGAGGGAGATCTGTGTGTCTGTGTGGCAGCTACCGTGCATCAGGAGAGAGGCCACTTCAACTTCCCTATTCTCAGAGAAAATAGGAAGAAACCTGAAGGCTTTTCTTTTAGTTTACAGTTTCAATTGGTTTGTGTGTGTCACAAGACTTGTTAAAAGCAAATGTGAAGCTTGAGGTATTTGTTCATTTCCAAGCAGAGATTTTAGCTCTGTCTTCTTCATTATTCCTATTGAAGTTTGAGAGATTGTTCATAATAAAAAGATTTGGCAGTTTCATGATTCACTAGGCTGGGTATCCAGCCAAGATATAATGATGGTTCATCAAAAGCTGTCAGCTTACATTGCATGTACTGGGGATTTCAGATGATGGAAGACAATCTGAAGACCACAGAGCCTTAAAATAGTAAGAATTGGAGAACTTCTCCCTGAAGGTATCAGGATAATACAATAACAAAGTGGTGAGCACACCATAAAATTGAAGGTCTTTAATTCACAATAAAACCTCCAAAAGAGCCCAGTTTATAAAAATTCAAACTAGACACCAAGCTCCACACCCTGAGCTGACTCCTGATCATTCCAGAGGAATCTAGGCAGTGGGTTTCCCTATTTCTACTCATTATTTTTAGGTACTTGTCAGGTTAGGGTTCTGCAGCTGCTGTACAGACAAGTATGATGAAAGAAAGCTGGGGAAACCTGGAATGCCAAGAGAAGACCATTTCCGTGCATCAGGCTAGTTCAGCCCTGATTTTATTCCACTCTCTTTAATTCCATTCATCTCTGCAGTCAACAAATTCCTCCTTGATGCATAATTGTATTTCCTTCTGCTTCTTCCCAGATGCCTAGCTCAGGTAAGCACATCAGCCAGGCATGACTGAATCATGCCAGGAGAACAGAGAATATGTTAGATGAGTAGTACATCAAGAGCTGAGAAGAGAGGTTCTCAAAATACACCCCAGCTGTAACCCTGGACTGCAAAAAAAAAAAAAAAAAAAAAAAAGTAAAAATTTCCAGTCTCCACAGGTTCTATTATTGTTCTCTCATTTACTTCATCAGTGCTAATTGGGCTGGTTTTAATGCATGGACATGACATGGCTCACTGCCAGGAAAGGGACCTTTGGATCAGCCATCCTCTTGCTTCTCTGCAGCATCACTGCGGGATCCACATTTGTGACCAGTAAAAATGGGAAGATGAAAGAGCATAATAAAAGCTCAGAAATTCAGGGTGTATTGTCTTATGTTCATCTCAGAGATGGACAGGTTGCTATCTTTGAGACTCAGAAATGAGTGACATATAAGTAGGTTTTTTCCTTAAAATCCAGACCAGAGAAGTTCTTTCCTTTCCATGGTGATTCAAGACCTTTGTATACTCTGCTAGGGGTATAATATCTGTCTGAGGGGTAGCAAACCCCCAGATGGCCTTGTTCATCCCAGAAAAGTTGGGAATGGCAACTCATAGCTGTATCTCCAAATGTTTTTGTACAATTTTCTTCATGTGTGTGGGATTTTCAGCAGTGAAGGTGCAAAGAAATAGTTTAGTTCAGAAAGACCTGTACTGAATCCAAGCTGAAGCACATAAACTCTGTATTGCAGTAGCAGTAAGCTAAAAGAAATCACTTGTTTAGACATTTCATGCTTTTAACAGACTTCTCAGCTTGTGATTGAATTTAGGAAACAGGGTTTAGTTTCAGGATTTATTTTGTGGGTTCTGGGATTTTTTTTAAACAAGTATTCTCTATTCTTTTATTTGATTTCCTTCCAATTTCCTTCAGTTTTAGTTTTGATTTTTCTCCTTTGCAGTTCACCACTTAAGTAAAAGGAAAAAAAAACCTCGCATAGCAGAAAAGCAATTGTATAAAAACCAAGAACAGATTTTCTTACTTTTTTATTTTGTATTCCCTTGAAATTTCCTTCATGTGTTAAGAATCCTCAGTTCCTTATAAAAACAGAAAATAATAAATGCTGGAGACAGAACCACTCTGTCTGCATCAGCTCAATTCCTTTATCATCTGTAGTTTATTGTGCATGACACTGCACGTCTGATCATGGATTCCTCAGACCGACAGACCTGCTGTTGAAATCAAAGGCAGTTTTGGCAGCGGCCACAGGACGGCACTGGCACAGTCACAGGTTGTGCCTCAGGGAAAATACCATCACACTTCGGAGCAGAAAGGAGTAAGTTAAAAGGTGAAGGAAATTATGGCACCAGTATTTAATATTTCTGTTACCTTTCTTTCAGTTTTGTTGACATGGGAAATGCAGAGTTATAGTGTTCACATTAACCCCAACTCTGGAGAAAGTCTGGAGTAGATACAGAAATGGTTGGGAAGACTGTGGGATGATGCCTTCCAGGATGAAATACTTTCAATTTTTAAGAGTAGTTTCTGTGCCATTTTTTTCAAACTAGGAAAATTGCTTTGAAAGTGATATAATTATATGCAAATTAATCTACAGTTTAAATGGAAGTAAAGGTGAAATAGAAGTAGCTATTGACAATTCAAAAAATGAAATTAATTTTAGAGAAACAGTTTTTATTATCTGCTTCTGTTTTTGGTTGTGATGAGCTGAATTAGCTAAATAAGTTCTGGCTGAAACGATTGCCCTCTTGCAAATGTGATTAATTTGTTTCCTTCCCACTTGCATAGTTGATCATAATGCTATGCAGGGCTACCAGTGGCCAGAAAGAACCTCCAAACGATGCCAGACTTCAATGTAGTTACTTTAGCAAGGAGAATTGGGTCAAGTCCTCTGAAAATAGAATGCAGGGATGTCCTTGCTCAAATCGGTGTTTCTACATTTGGGAATTTCCAGACATTTCTTAGAAGAGCTTGCAGTGACATCTGAAGGCCGTGCAGTAGAAAACCAGGGATCTGGAAATTCCTTTCTTTTCCTCTCTGCTAACATGTTTTTCTCATGTGGTACAGGAGCTATGTAATCATATTTCAGG
The DNA here is from genome assembly GCA_013401135.1 of Cettia cetti. NCBI lineage: Eukaryota > Metazoa > Chordata > Aves > Passeriformes > Sylviidae > Cettia > Cettia cetti. The sequence continues at coordinate 36,221 of VZUI01047796.1, read as the reverse complement.
AAGACAGAAGGTGTAACCCTAATTAGTTAATGGGATGCTGTACAAGTGCTAGGAAATGGGGACAGACTAGGAGAAGGCTATCTTTAGAGATCTAGCTTGGAAGAACACTCAGGAAACCAAAAGTTGACTAGCAATTTGTGTGCTGCTCTGGAGGCAAGCAGGCTGGGAGCATTTGCTGTGAGCATCATCTATTTCACGTGCTTTTTGATGGAACATCCAGAATTGCATAATCCACAGGGAGTTGCCTGCCCATAGGTCCTTGTTCTTTGACAGATCTGTCACACTTCTCAGAAATCAAGATGCAAAATCCATCACTCAGGGACATGGTATATGTGTATCAGATACTCTCTGGGGGATGAAGAGTCCATTAAACAGCAAGTCTCTAAACTCATCCACATGCAGAATTCCCATCTGTGACAGATAGAATATGGAGAGTACCCATCGTCTAACAGGTGATCTGAGTCTAACGTGGTACTAAAGCACCATAAATATTCATTTTATTTCAGCCTCTCAGAGATGTCTGTGACTGATCCCAGAGGGATAGGAACTGCTTATGCAGAACCTGAGTGGGAACAGCAGGATCATGTTGTATGAGGGGGATCATGGGAAGCAATGGCACTCCCAGCACTGGCAGTTTGAGGCAAGAATATCATTGCCTGCATAATGTAGAGCTGAAGATCTGACCTTCACAATGAAGCTTATGGTAGAGTTCTGTAAGCTTTGCTACATAGTAGAAGAGTGAATGAAATCTTATATATGACAGGTAGTGAATCTGTAAGAAATGAAGGCACAGCAGATTTATTGCTCATTAAAGGAGGCAGTCAAAATGTGGAAATCAAAGGCATTAAGACAAGAGTAATCAGTTGGGTGAAGTCATGGGGAATTCTCTGTTATGAGAATTTTCTCTCTTCTTCACTCCCTGGGAAGAATGTGAGTGATTCACCTACTTCAGCCTGTCAAATTAAAATGGCAGGCATTCTGGTATACCTTCTTCATTTCTCATTATGACTTCATTTGTAGGTTCTTAATGAATTTCCTTTGACTATGAAAACTGTTGGCAAAAGTGAGATTTGCATTGAAACGAGATTTTATGATTAAACAAGAGATCAAGTACTGGGTTCATGGTGTAGAATTCTCATTCAGGCTCAAGTCTGAAGTTCCTGGAAGCTTAAGGGGGATTTTTTAAAAAAACCTCTCAAGCATCTTGGCTGTGGCTGAAATTTTGGCTTTAGATTATAACCAGATGAACACCATGTAGAGGTTAAAACCTATATCCAAATTGAGGGATATTTCAGATTTTTCAGATTTATATTCTTTCCTACTTACCCGTGATATATTTTTTTTTCACTAGCTAATTTCTGCTGTCTGTTTTGAGTGTTTTGGGTGCTGTTGCTGTATTTCAGCAGTTCTGAGATCTCTGATGGTGGTATCAAGGTATGAGGTGTGCATTGACTATTACACAGCCACCTTCTGCACTGGCAGGTGCCAGAGTGCAGTCACGCTCCTGCTGACCCTCTCTGAGAATCCAGCCCTCGGCAGCAGTTGGACCTGACTTTGCACACAGCCATTCTTTGGCTGTCTCTGGATTTGCCATGAGGGGAGGCAGAACTAAGAAAAGCAGAGCTGGCTGGGGCTCCTGGCAACATCATGCCTATACTCTGTTGAGATTTACTTCCGTACAGTGTCAATGAGTATTTTACTGAAAGAGCACTGTGTGGATTTAGGCTTGGAATACTGCTAAACTTTCTTGAGCTTTGCTGAAAAGGCCATCTCTCCGTCGTTTTCCAGATTCCACCATCCTCAGACTCATGGGACAAAGGCAAAATTTATGTTAGTAAACTTTCTTTGAAAGTGCCACACTTTCAGATAAGTTTCTTTAACACCAACAGCCATTGGAAAGTAATTTTGAAAAGTAATTTTAAAAAGTCTGCCTCATAAAAATGCATTACTTAGGTTGTCTGTGGGTACCCTCTTCCATGCTGCAGCTGCTGAGTTGCACAATCCATAGTGTTACAGCAATGCCTGTGAAGCTTTTGTAGATATTTATCTCTTATTCACCTGTTACTCCTGTTGTCCATGGTCCTTTGACCTCCCTTCAGCTCATCTGTTTGGTTTCCTTTGCTCCACCAGAGAGCTAAGAAAGTAAATCAGTTGAATTTTTTTCTCTCAAGTCACATCTCAAGCTTCAGTCTTTACTTTTGAGGAAGTCAGTATTTCAGTTCTCTGTGGTAAGGGTGGCAGCTACCAGAGAACCCCCTACCACCCCTCACCTGTGCAGAAGGCAGGGCTTGTTCCAGTACTGCCCTGGATGAGTCTGCCCTTTGGAATGGGGACCCCTGAACAAGGGCAGATTGGAAAACCCACAGCATGCAACACATCCTTTTGCAGAGGTAGCAGCTCATTTTTGAAAGCAGTACAGTCATGTTTCCTCACTGTTACCCCTCAGCTGATGAACTTGGCTTAGTAACAGAAGCTGAAATCCTGTGGATGCAGAAGGAAGAGCTTTCTTATGCTATTTGAAGACTGTAGAAAAAGGTTCATCCTTTTTCTTCTAATGATGTTGCAGAGTATCCCCACTCTCCACCCTTAAGTACCAGCAGCACATCTTCAGCCAACACTGTAACAAGCCAACACTGTAGATTTAAATTACTCTCCCTACCTGACATAACTGTGACCAGACCCTATCAAACCCAGTACCTGAGGATGCACAAACCTCCTGTTTGAGCAGAGGGTGGCAGAGAGAATGACCCACTCCTGAGAGACACGGCTCCTGCCTGACAGGGTGCTCAGAAGCTGCAGCACCGACAGCACAGGGCCTGGGGATGTCCTGCTTCGCTGTCACGGGACACTGTGTTATGCTGAGATGTGACACTAGATGGTGCATTCGCCAAATGATTGGAAAAGATGGATCTTCCAGTGCCCAACGCTTTTGGCGCAAGGCTGACGGTGACTGTCCGATCTGCTGTGTAATCACAGTTCATCCTTCTCACAGCTTTTCACAAAAGTGACCCTTCCATGCAAGAGTCAAATTCTGTGCTTCCACAGCTGCCAGAGTGACACTTTGAGACTTAGGCACTTACACATGTAGGTTTGGGGGATTTTTTTGTCTGATCACATATTAAGTTACCAATTCAATTAGAAACAAGCAAACTTTAAGGTCATATTGAGTTCAAGGGATGCTTGAGGTTGGATAGAGGACCTATGTTTTCCTGCTCTTTGCCTTGGTAATCTGGTTTAGGCCTTCATCTTTCTGATGCTTACTACATACTGATTGTCTGACCATGTATTTAAATATTTTTAGGGTAGGGTCTTAGACCTTGCCTACAAGGAATAAGTTATACTGAATTAACTACACTGACTTAGAAATTGATTTAGTTAAATCAGTGCAACTCTCTTGAGCACTTTATAGCACTTCAGTTTAAGTCATGAGTCAGTGAGTAACAAATCAATTCTGTTGGCAGAGAGTGAGAAAGATTAGACTAGATCTTCAGCCTTTCTATCTCAGAATTTATTAGGCTAAGGCCTCTTCAGGGCTTGTTGCTGTTCTCTTTAATTTTCTCTGCCTAATGGACCTCATCCAGCTCTTGATGGCATAAATGAGGGGTTTTCCATGACCTCCAGCTGGGAGCTGGAGAAGGCAATATCTTTATTAGAAACCTAGAGAGGCTTAGAATGACAAATAACTCAAGCCTGTCTTCTACTCACTGCATACTGAGTTCTCAGATTGTAGTTCATATTACAGAAGATGCATCTGCAATGACAAATATTCTACATTCAGGGCTGGAAAATTTATCCTCTGAAGACAGGAATCTCTACTAACATTGTGCTAGGAGTATCACTATGCAAAGAGTCATAATCTGATTTGATTTTCTCAACAACAGCTGATAACATATACTTTGAGGCAGGATGAAAGTAATTATTTTCAGGAATTTCAGGAATTTCCACAGATTTTGTGCATTCTGGTTGAATAGACTTAGGACTCAGGTTATTCCTGGTTTTGTAGCAGCTTAACCAGAAACTGGACTGATGTTGCACTCAAGTAAAAAAAGCACAGCTTTTTCAAAATGTATTTTAAAGATAAGTCTTTCTTTTGTTGCTGTTCTCTTTCTCTGCTTTTCTTCACACTTCTACAAACTATTAATAATAAGAAGGATATCTGAGAATATGCTTAAGAATATGCTGTGTTGTTCTCACTGAATGCTGTGGAGTGCAGCAGTTGAACTCTTGGACTGCCTGCCTATTCCAGGAAGACTAATTCACTTGTTTATAAACCTAAGATTTTGGTTTTGTGCAAAGTAATCTTTCTTGTTCTGAACTGGATGTTAATAGAGCTGTAAACTCTCTAACCAACAATGTCCTGGCATACTCTTACAATTCACCTACATCTCCTAGAAATCTTTGTATTTCAAGTAGTGATGCCACCTTCTACTTCCATCTCTATGCCAAATGTGATTTCTTGTGTTTTTTACAGGTTTATAATGGAACTTACATCTTTGCCTAAATTCCTTTGGACAAGTGACAACAAGCTTCTGCATCACCATTTTCCAGACATACTGGCTACTGTTCATACCACACAAGACATCCCCAAAGAAGTAGTTTTTGGACCATGCATGCTCCAGAACACCCTGCTAGACACTGTAGCTTTCATTGCTCTCAAGTGTTCTGATAGACGGAACATCCACTATGTATTTAAGGTATGAGAAAAATATGAGTGTTTAATGTTAGGCCTATCAAAAGGAGTTACACCATCCCTGAGAAGGTAACTTTTCAAGGGGTAGGTTTTTGTTTTGTTCAGCACAAGTAACAGCTCCTTCAAAGAGAAAGGGCCAGTGCATTTCTGATTTATGAGCTGTAGACTGGAAGGACCTAAGGAAAACTGTTTCCTTTGCAGGAAGAATACAATGTCCCACTTCTATGCTGATGACTGATGATTTGCTTCAGATCTGACTTTGAATAGAAGGGAAGAGGGACAAATAATTTAGGAACCTCTAGTTCAGGTTTTGTCAGGACAAAGGAGGTTTATCAGGAGGTGTGACAGCTCTGTGAGAGCAGAGACTGTGGCATTGCACTGATTCATGCAGGTGGCACATTCACAGCATTTATTTGCAGATCTAGGCAAGTGCTACCCCAGTGTGTTCAGTTAAAAATGAAATCACAATGGCAGTCAGTCAATAGCCCACACACACACTTTGGGCAGCCACAAGTTAACTGCTGTCCACTGTACGTGGACCTCCTAAAGTTACCTTAGATCTGTATGTCTGTTACAGCTACACTTTTGAATCACTGTAGAGAAGGCAGAAACCCCAGGATTGTAATGGACAGTTAACTCTTCAGCTCTAGTTCCCCAATTTTTTTTGTTACATAGTCACAGTTTATTGTGCTTACCCTGGCTTTCTGGGCCTTGGAGTGCCTTTCAGTCACCATTGGTCTACATGAAGACAGAGGGGGGTTTTACATTGTGTGAAAAGCCAGTTTCCCACATTCTATGGCATGGATGGATCTGAGAAGGATCCAGGTTTGCCTAAGATTTCTGTGCTCTGGAGGAGAGAAATCCCAAGATATATGTGTAATATGGAAGATACAGTTGTTGAGAGGTAACCTGTTCTACCCTTCTGCTTTAAACAAATTGAGAGAGACAAGAAGAGGCTTCAGGGTTTATCTGACTGTTTTGAGTCTCTGGTGCAAGCTTGCTTTCTTGGACAGTGTTATTAGTACTCCAGGAGACCAACAAACTCTTTGGAGAGAGACCTGCCCTGAAATGAGGCTTTATTTTTGGAATATTTCTGTATTTCTCCTGGGAGTTTTGAATTACTGTAGAGAGAGCCTCAAACGTTTTCTACATTGGAAGAACCCTCTAGAGGAATGGCTTTAGTGTTTTTCTACACTTGAGCTAAGTAATTGCTATGCAGCAATGAAATTGGATGCCTGAGTTGGCTCAGATCTCTGTCTTTTGGCAGTAAATACATGAAATTCTGTGCAAGTAGCTGTTTCAGATGCAACTGGTAGTCCCATATCCTGTTAACTTCTCATAATTAAAAGTAAACCTTCCAGAAATCAGGAACTACCATTAGGCTCCTAACTGTGTAGTAATTAATTAAAATTCAATCATGATGCTGTGTTGTCATCATGGCACTGAAGTGCAAAACAAGAAACAGGTTTTGCTCTGCTGGGCATAGTACAAACAGAATACACATGGGAATGATTTGGCAAGGTGGATTCATTGCAACTGAGGTTTTCTGTTCATCATAGTTCATCAGCACTCCTGCAAGACTTTGGGGAACGTTATTTCTTACAAGGGTTTCATCATCTTGGGCTTTTTTAGTTTAGACCAAAGGGGGACTTGATAAATTTTTTTTTCCTCATTTTCTTGCAGACCTTAATTTGAGTTCCTTGGCCCAATTTGTACACTTGGGCAAAGAACATGCCCTGGCAGCCATTGGCACAGGTAGTTCCTTCCAGCTGATTCCTCTGCCCCTTACAGCTTCCTGGGGGTTTCAAGGAAGAGCTTTATTTACTCTTTTCTCTTCCAGCATTTCCCAAGGGAGCCGCATTCCTCCATAGCCCAGCTATGACTGAGATGCAGGGCTGTGAAGGCCTTACCTCATATATGGGTGCAAAAGATCCATCTGGGGGTTTGTCATCTCCAGGAGAGGGTGGATTTGCTGGGTTTATAGTGTCTCTGAACACATGGAAAAACTAAAGCTGGTTCATGCTTCTAGTTGGCAGCACCCAGAGCTTATCTTGCATCTGGTGCTCTTCCTCACCTACTTGAAGCTCACTGAGCTCTTTCCCTGGAGTCCTGGTTCCTGGTGGTGCTGTGCTCCCTTTGACTTTGCTTAAAGCACTGGGTGGCTGCTCAGTATTTCTGAAACACAGCAAGTAAAATATGACAGCCTCTGTCATAGCTATTAGATACAGCCACTGTGTGTGGGTGGGTGTTCTTGTGTTGCTGTCAGACACTTGTATTTCTCAATCATTGTTAATTACCATGGCATTTAGAGAGAACCAGTTTCAGGGCATGCTATTTTATTTTCTCTCTTACACTAAGTAACTCTAATCCTAATGGGCTCTTAATGTTTCATTCTTGTATCCAAGCTACTAATGTATCAAACTTTTCACAGTAGGTAATACTCAGTTAAAACCAGAGAAATAATTAGCCAAAATAATGTTTCTGGTACCAAACACCAATGAATGGCTGCCCTGCAATTAGTGGAAAACAAAGAGCTATACATTGCTTGGGGTGAAATTTAGATCATACTTGTCATTAGACATTTTTCATTTGCAAACTTCTTCCTTTCTAAACAATGACTTAGAGCTTCAAAAATTAGCTTTTATGCATATAATTGTTGCCCTTGATCACCCTGTGTTTTAGCCTTCAAGCTATGAAAATCTTCCATCTTTCAAATGTTGCAGAGGGCACAGATCTGCTGTGGTAAACATCAAGGAAAAACCTGTAAAGAAGTAAATAATTCCCTATGGAGTGTAGAAAGTAACTAGGATTAAGTCCCACACTGAGTGAGGAAGACCATGCCAAATGCTTTGTATTTACATTATTTCATTGTCAATCTGTGACTAAATGACTCAGGAGTCCTGTAGAGTAAAAATTATATGTGATTTAGGACTATGCTGTAATATACACACAGAATGGAAATTTATTATTATTTTAACTTTTTAGTGCCTGTCCTTACAACCTTAAAAATAGAGGGTCATGTAAAAATGAGAAATGTTTTAAAACTTAATTTGTTTGGTATATCTGCATGCACATAAATTGAAAATAAATCAACCCCTTGCAACTCTTAGAAATTATTTAACAAAAAATATTGATATGATGAGGTTTATCTGTTTAGATATCTTGAAATTAATTTAATTAATCTAGGGAAGGTAAAAGAGGAATATATGGTTTTATTTGGTGACACTGACAGATGCATTGGGCTCACAGTTTTGTCATATGTGCTCAGTGCAAGGCAGAAAACAGCTTTGTTCTTGGATTGGATGACAATGTTGCTTTGGGCCTCGAGACCTGTAACTTCCCTTCTTTGTGTCCAGGTGGATGTCACATCTGTGCACAGTCCCACAGGACTGCCTTGGATGAGACTGGTACAAGCAGCTGCCAATAGCAAGGAGCAGAACTTGGAAGCTTACTTAGAAAACAGTCAGTTATACTATCGCTCCACCAGGAAAATCAGTAAAAATGAGGAACTGCTTGTCTGGTATGATGAGGAGCTTTCCAGCCTCTTAGGTTTCAATGAGATAAAAGCTCAGAGGCCCCAGAATGGTAAGTACCAATTTGCTGACTGCAGGGGTCACTGAGGACAGAAGTGAGTCTGCATCTTCTTTAGTATGTGGTTGTCTTGTAATAATACAAAACATGTCTAAATTGTTAGCTGGTCTGTTAAGAGAAAAGGCCTTCTGCTTTGAGGTTTTAGCTTGAGGCACAGAGCAAGAACCAGTTTGCAGTTCTTAATGCTATTCTCATTGGTGCTTTCTAGAAGAGAATAGTGCACTTGGGATTCATGCTGAAATTTTTGATAGCTATGCAATGGAAATCATGCACTTTGGTAACTTGGAATCCTAAAAGTCTAAAGTATCAGTTGGAAATAGGCCTTTTTTTAGCTCACTGAGAAATCAGGTATAGGCTAGTGTTCAGCTTTAATCTTGTAAATGAGCAGATCTTTAAAAATACATAACAAATCTAACAGTAGTGCGTACAGCACAGTCTGCCTATTTAGTGTGGACACAGTGGAAATGAGGAAAAGAGCAAGCTTTAATTTCTGAGATGTTGCTGGAAATTCATTGCTCCTAAAGAAACTGACCTGAAAGTTGTTACAAAACTAAAAATCCAAATTACAGAGATATCAAGCAAGCCAATCAGATCCATACCAAGTCTGACCCCAGCTGTCATTTGCTCCAAATTTTACCTAGTTAGACTAGAACAAAACCCTTTGTACATTTCCTTTAGTTGATTTAAGCAAAGCTTGTATAGATTGGTTAGTAAAGGTATAGTCTAGTAAAGATATGTGTTAGCAAATTCTTATGGTAATGTGCTTGTCCGTAAATTAGTATTAAATTAATATAGAAACATTCATAGCAGGAAATGACTAAATCATTCCAGCTAGTTTTAGTGTATTCTGTTAGTTTCTGTGTAGACACACACTTTAGATTTGTCAGCCCTTTGGATTTATCAGGGAAGAGTGTCACTTGCACAAGAGCCACTATACCTAGACTCAAGACATCAATCTCACAGGTATAATGTTCTACCCATTTCAGCAGCCTTATTTTCTTATAAAAAGTTCAGCTTCTGCAGTTTGTAAAGTGATCTAAGCTGTGCTGAGTCCCAAATTTGGAATTTCTAGTTCTACCCAACCAATTTATGAACTTTCCTATGTATTCCAGGCCTCAGGCATTGTCTGGCATCACTTGCATTTTAAAACTGCTGTGTTGTGAAATAACATAGCATGGATATAGCTTAAAAAGGTTAAGATGTACCATATTTGTGTTGATTGCTGCATTTTGTATCATTTGTTCATGGGCAGTCAATCATCCCAATGAACCAGAGGTGCAGTGGGTCTGAAGACCACAAGGAAAGAGAGTTCCTTATTCCTCCTGCCCATCACTGGCATTGTTTCAATTTGAAAATCATTTTCTGTGCCACAGACATGTGTGCCTTAAGGCTTATAACAGCTTGCCAAATGAGCATGAGAAGGGCTTCAGGCATTGAGGTCAGACAATTTTTCAATGGTATTACACTTCCAGAGTATTCTAAAAATAGAGGGTCATGTAAAAATCTTTGAATCCTGGTCTAAAACTTTTTACTGCTTGGATATATAGTATTTAATGTTCATCCTGAATTAAAGCCAGCGACTTAGTTAAGAAATGTAGACCCAAATCTGGGTTTAGACTTCAAATCATTATAAAATCTAAATGGTTTTATCTAGATCATGGTGTACTGGCCACTTTATGTACTTTTATGTAATATAATTGCATTTTATGTAATAAAATCTAGGCTTGAGAGTCTAAATGGAATAATTTCTGCCAGTAGCATGGAAGCATGGAAGCAAATAAGAGTGAACCATTCTGCATAGCAGGAAGGGACCTCATTCTGCCATGGCATTAGTTTTACCATGTGTAACCTTGTATGAAACAGAGGTGTTTCTGGTCTTTTGTGTCAATGACAGGATCAGGATCTGCATCCATTCATGATTTCACCTTTGCAAAACTCATCACTTGTTGTCTCTTTCTGCAGAGTTGAGATGCCAAGAATGCAACCGAGCCTTTAAATGTGAGCATTCCTATCTGTCCCATGTCCGCTTCCTCTGTGTCCCAGAGAAGAGCGCTCTGCTGTGGAGAAACATCCAGAACCCTAAAACTGAAAAGAGCAACCTAGCTGAGCAGACCACAAATTTCCACAGTCTGGCAAGGGACCTGGAGATCAAAATGGCAGCTTGTAAAGGTGATGCACACGGTCCTACTGGAGAAAGGAGAGCAAAACCGGAAGAGGCTGAGAACAACAGGAGCAGGAAAACTGTGCTGCTGGAGAAAACCAATAATTTGACTGAGGAACATAACTGTGGGGGCAAGGAAGAGGTTGGGGGAGAGCATGCATTGCCTGGTTCATTCTGGAAGCTTAGTTCAGGGAGGCAGTCAGCTAGGAAGGATGCTTTAGAGCAAAAGCAAAGTGCTTTCACTGAGGTCAGAAGGGTGAAAGAGAAGCTGAGGAATGAGAGACTTCAGGAGCCAGAACAGGAGGATGGCACAGTCCCTCTTGGTAAAGAGCAGGTATCAAAGGAAGTGTGGCTGAACTCCTCTGGTAGTGCATTCTCCTTTGTTTGGCCCACCAGAGCTCGAGGAGAACAGAAAAGTGCTTTCAGCAAACCCAGTAAGTGTGTAACAGAAAGAGCTGCAGTAAATTCTTCTCATCCCATGAGTGAGTCAGCAAAGAGCCTGGGGGAGCTGTCTGGCTTCATTGCCACCGCAGACATCATGTGCTGCAGCACTCTTCTCAATTCCAAGTTCTTTGTCAGTGATTTGTGTAATGCTCAGATGCTGCAGACAAGCATCACTCGGAGCAATGTTTTCCCATATACCTCAGAACCGTGGCCCAAGCAAACAGGACAGTTACAAAACACCACCACCACTTCCTCCTCTTCCTCCTCCTCCTCTTCCTTGACTCTTCTTCCCCCCACCTTCACATCCTTTGGAGTGGCTGCCCAGAACTGGTGTGCCAAATGCAACCTGTCTTTTCGCATGACATCTGATTTAGTCTTCCACATGCGGTCACATCACAAAAAAGAATACTCCTCAAGTGAATCCCAGTGCAAGAGGAGACGAGAGGAGAAGCTGACATGTCCCATTTGCCATGAGTACTTCCGAGAACGCCATCATTTATCCCGGCACATGACTTCTCATAATTAGAGCTGTGCAGACAGATGTCACCAAGGGACCGGGCAGGTTGGATGAAGAAGGGAATGGTAGTTCACTTAAATCCATTTCTTTTTGAGTTTACATTAATTTCTTTCAGGAAATCACTGTTTACAATAATTTATAATAGATGCTTTGAGAAAAAAATATAAAATGTTTACAAGAGTCTGAGTGGGTTTTAAGTTTTGAAAACTCAACCTAGCCCATTTCAACCTATTTTTGAGGAAATAAAATAGTGAAATGAATCCACATGCAGTGTTAATTTGCAGAGTAGGGAACAAAATTAGAGATTTGCAAACAGAGTTGTCTTTGCTTATATTTGATTTGCTTGTGTCTGTGCAGTACAATGTAAATACAGAAATAACAACCACCTCATTGAATGAGGAACCTTTAAGCATTGGAAAAACCAGAGCTAATATGTTAAAAGAAAATAAGTTACTATTTCTAGCAGTATTGGTGGACTCTTACTCCTTTATGTTAGCTGAATCAGCTCTCTTACCAAGTTTTTGAGTTTAAAACTGTCATCTTAGCATCTCCTTGGCTTTGAAAGGGACCTGAATTTCAGATTGTTTGAAAACTATGATTGTCAACAGCTGACCAGCAGACTGCCGAAGAGGATGGAACTTGTACAGCCAACTAGCCAAGTTCTGTTCTAGGCTCTGCTGCTTTTGAAATATCTTTTACACAGTGAAATCAGTGTGGGTCTGTATCAAAATGTGAGCTGTTGTCAACCTTATTGTGTTGACAGGAAGCAAATATTCTAAGATCTATGTGACTTTAAAAGGCATGCAGATCTGATGGGAGTAAAGTTTAGCCTGCGATTTTCAGGTTTTGGATATACCAAAGGAAGCAGTTAGGGTATCTGAGTTACACTTAGCTACTGCTAGATAGAATCTGCACACTTTAATTGTGGATGATAGCCTCTATTCTGATAACTGCTAGAAGAGAAACACAGAATGATACAGGTGTACATGAACTGCGCTGTGTCTAGACCAGCTTGTCTATCCTCTGGTTTCTACGTGGGCCAATTCCATCTTTTTAAAAAATGGCATATTCTTTCTCTTGCCTGTCCATGAGACAATTTTCTCCTGTCTGCTTTGTTTTGAGCTTTGCTGAATCTCAGCATTAGATAAATTTATACTGCTCACGGTGGGAGGAAACACTATTTTTACTGTAGCCCATCTAATTAGCCTTTCATTATTTTTTAAATCCATTTAGGGGTTTGATCTTGATAGTTTATGACACTGTGTTCTTCAAACAATCATTTCTCCTGCTCTTGTATAGTATTTTTTTCAGGTTGTCTGATGTTTTTGTGGCCTGTCTCTGAACCTCACCTGCCTCATCAAGGGCTATTATACCCTTTCAGACAGAGAATGATCAGAAACCACTCATTTCCCAGCTGAGGATAAAGGACATTTCAATATGCTGTATATGTTTCACCATACTCCAGTGGTTTTTGAATACTGGACAGAATTTTGAGTTACCATGATGATACCTAGCCTGATAATGCAAGTATCAGCAAGTAAACACATCTGAACAATAAAAGAGCGACTGACAGTCTTAGGCTGTCAGCTGGAACCAACATAACTCACTCACTGTCACCTCTTGGGAGATTTCTATAAGTCAGGAGATTGTATTCTTCCCAGTATATTGCTGCTGAACATTAATACATAGCTGTTTCCTATTAATATAAACATTTTTCTTCATGCAGGCCAACCACTGGCTGTGCAACCCAGCTTTATTTTTGAAACATAAGTGATAAAAATGTTACATTAGGCATTTGAGTTCAGGAGACAGTTCTGGTTGGATTGTAACACAGCTTTTCTAGGTGAGTGGTGGAAGCTTTTTCACTTGAATCATTAAAAACCAAGATGAACAAAGACTTTGAAACACGGTGCCCAGGGAACAACCTTGCATTGAGGAGGGGATGGTGTGATTTCCTTGTAATCTTTCCATCTCTATTTTGTGTCCAATAACATTTACTGTGTAAGGAATATATTTATGGCAAAGTTTAATGGGCCAAATTTCTCTCCACCTGGGTGCCAGCCAGTTTACTGTGAAGTCAGTGTCCATAAAGTGTAATGAAGGACTCTGTGGTGTAACTGCATTCATATGTGGTCAGGGTTATATTTCCCATTAGTAGTTTAGGCCAGATTGTGATCTCATTTATTCCAGTGCAAATCCAGAATAATTCCATATTGCTACTCCTGATTGATATTAATTACTTTAAGATCAGCCTGGCCCAGTATAAATAAGACTAAAGATATTTTGGTACCATTACTGCAAAATATTCTCTTCTGTACTTACTGAAAGATGCCATGTTTTCTTTATAGTTTTATGATTAGAAACCTAGCTTCAGATTTCTTCTGGAAAATGACAGGACTAGCTGTATAATGCTCCCCAGTATTATTTTGGCACATCACTTCAACATTACCCTGCTCCAAATGCCTGTTTTTCCAGTGCACTACACCTGGTGTATAATTTACATCGGAATGAAGCAATACCAAATCTTACTGGTTACATGGTTTCACTGATTTTGTGTTGGACAAAGTGTAGAAAATCAGCCACTGAAAAACAGATGCTAAGTCTTAAAACTCTTCAAATGGTGTGCTAGACTTACAGCCTGAGAATTCTCACCAGTAATCAAACTTCTTCCCTTTGCTTATGGTATGAGGCTTAAGCAGGCAGCAAGATTACAGGGAGAGATAGCTGCTCTTTATGTCATGGAGTTGTTTTCTTTGGGAAAAAAAGAACTCTTAGCCAGTTTCCTTGTGGGCATATCTCAGCCACAGCAATTTATACACTGTGATGCCAAGCAGTGTAGGAATGCCTTCTGTGCACACAGAGAGAGTTATGAGGAGAAGCAGTTACAAAAAGTGGCTGAGCTGATTCAAAGTGCAAAAATAAGGAGAGATTTTAATAAGCTTTATTTCTGGCACTTTTCTCACCTCCTCCAGCTCAGGGGCAGTGCACTGTGGCCCTTGTCTGAAAAGGTTGAATATTTCCCTCTTGCAACATGGAAATCATACTGCAGGCAGTGTGTGCAATGCTGTCCATGTTTTTTGTTTTTTGTTTTTTTTTTTGTAGGTGGCCATCAGCATAAAGATTGTGTTAATGAATTGATTCTTATTCTGAGGTAAAGGGGTTTGTGAACTAAGACTTACTTAGACACACAGCAAACCATGCAGCCAAACAATATGATATCTTGTTGCCTGCTGCATCTGTGCTGGTATTAGTGCAAAACCACACAGATGCCAACAGAACCAGAATTTGATGTGTAAAACCAGCTCTTGTGTAAAGCTCCTTGTGCAGGCACAGTGAAAGTCTTTTATGTGTCTCAAATTTAACTGAGTGTCTCATCTAAACTGGGTTACATAAACCAGGGGGCTTATCCAAAATTTTTGCTGATTTTATTTCTTTAAATGAAAATACTCATATTAAAACTGAGTGAACCAAATATTAAACAGGCAGAAGGAAGCCTAACGAGACAAAGAAAAACAAACTTCCTATAATTGAGTCATGCTGGAAGCTTATTTCTCCTTATGTCTAGAAGTCTGAAAATTTAAATTGGTGCAGATGAAATCCTCCTGGAAGGAAAGCACTCCTCTAGAACAGGGGGTTTGTGAAGAAATGAAGGACTGAATTCTGTCCCTGTGAAATACTGTGATTTTAGAGCAGGGATCTCTGTCTTCTCTACAAGTAGAAATGCTAAGAAAGGGGAAAAAATAATTTTGTTTTTAAAACAAGAGGAGACAATTTGCAGTGAGCTGACTGGTTCTTTTCCTGTCTTCGCTAGCAACTAACTGTTCATTTTGATCAAACAACTGTTTCTCATGACGTGTTTCTGGATCAGTGAAAAAGGACACAACACAGTGCTGTCAAGCCTAGCTGTGCAGGCTGTTTTTCTGCAATTAATGAGTTTACAGATTGGAAATGCCAGATTACGATATTTGTTCACTCACTGATTATTGGTCCCTGAATTTTTTCTGATGATGTGTTTTTCCATCAAAATGACACTCAGATGTGCTTTTGAGAAATATATATATATTTTTTTATGAGGTAATTTTTCACTAATCAAGGCAGTCTGTATGCTTCCTTGGATTTACAGGGCACAGTTTGGAAATCACTGGTCTAAGGCAGCACAAAAGAAATAAAAGCTGGCTGTCATTTCTTGGTTCTATGAATGCTGGAAGGAGAAGGAAGATACTGCTAGTTAGTTGACACAATAACTCCTTTCTTCCTGCCTTTAAAGGGAACATGATTAGGACTAAAATTCAGGAAGTTATTCTGGGTGGGATGATAAGAAAATGGTGCTATGAACCGTAGAATGTCCATGTCAGCTCTGGAACCAGATGAGAGAAGGGTGGCAGTTGCATCATGTTTCCTGTTGTGTCCTAGAATGGCACTTCTCAATTTGCATGTCCCTCCCTAACAACCTTCTAACTTTCTCATTTAAACCACAAACCATGAACTTTCCATAAGTAATTTGCATTTGTGCTTTTGTGATTTTCAGACCTTTCAATGCAGTATAGTTTTCTGCACAATTACTGACTGTTGTTCAGTGAGGTCTCAACTCATTGAGATGAGCATAACTATGACACAGCAGTTTGTGAAGACAGGAAAAATTGCCTTTAACATGCTGGCCTTTGTTAAGCCTGGCAGTTTCAATATTAATTAACCAGTACTACAGAATAGCAAACAATATTTTGTCAAGTAATAAAATTTCTCAAGGTTGTACAATAGTTTTCCACTGAAATTGATCACTTTAGTGAATTAACAGCATTACTGATTTAAAATGGACTCACCAGCAATTGCATCTTCTTTGGGTTTTTTTCCAACTGGATTCCAATTTCTAGACATATTTATTATACATATGTATTTCCCATATTACTCTGGGAAGAATTTATTTGCTATTTGTGTCCACATGGTTCAGCTTTTTGTCCTTGAATAGATGGCTAAAATTTCTAAATATTTGGCTTAACAATTAACATTGTTTGTACACGACAGCACAACTGATTGTTTTTAGGAAAACAAAGCAGTTTATCTGGATCATTTAAATATTAAAGAGGCTTAAAAGACATTAGAATAAATACATTAGTGTTTCCTTTGTTACATTGACTACTTCATTTTTTTCCACATTAAGAATATTCAATATTCTTAAAACATATATCCCTTTACGTGAAATTCTGTATGGGTTTTGATTCATTAAAGTATTTTCCACAACACTGAGAAGTTTAACAAGCTAGTGCATAAAAATCAGAACATGAAAATATCTCAAAAAAGTTCAGGTTAACAATCACACTGAGTGTAGTTGATAAGTAATAAAAAATATGGAAAATCTGTTTAGTTCTTAAAATTTTCTTCCTGTAAAAACTTGAAGTCAAGTGCTTAACACAATTTATTAAAAAAAAAAAAAAAAGGCAGGAACTTACAAATGAACAAATGAACACCAATGTGTAACTGCTGTAGACTCTAACTGAATTTTGGGGGACCATTTCCCTAATTTAATTACCTTACATCTGGCATTTTGTAGAGATGAGAAAATCTGAGGTCTACATTAAAGTTATACACATGCCTAAATAATTATGAAGATATATGTTTAACTAAGAATTGTAGGAAAGACAAGGAATGTTGTGCATTAAGCTTATTTCAGTATCTCTGTGAGTTATCCTGGAATACACTATCACTTCATATGCAGCTTGATAGCAGGGTGCAAAGGATATTTTTCAATTTTGTTTCGGGGTTGTTTTTTTTTTTTTTTTTTTTCTGTCTTTGGGGCAGGACAGGGCAATCTAATTTTAGCCTTAAGTAAAAACATATGATTCTTTTCCTTGAGTCAGTTGATCTGGGCACTAGGTAGAAGAGTCAATGTACTGCCTTTGTCTTGGTCATCTTCCCCTCTGACAGACAGAGAGAAGCAGGCATGTTCCTTTTAAATACTAGGAATCTTTGCAACCCTGACAGACTGGGAATGGCTATTTTTGGTGCATCTAAATGATGAAATGGAGAGTTAATTTAGCTTTTGCAGTTTGGAAAACAGACTCTTCCAACTACTGTTAATTTTTAAAGATGTATGAATAGGAATGTGCACAATTTCCAAAGAAGAGCCTTTTCTGTCTTTAAAGTTGTTTACATGCTTTCAATACTGATGACTGGGATTTTCTATGGGACGTAAGAAAATCTGATTGGTAGCTACACTTTAAAAAAACTGACACACTGAACATTTATGTTTGATTACAGGAGAGGAATCCAGAAATCCCAGTGAATTATTGAAGTATTTCAACCATGCACAGAAAGAGCTGGGTTCCACTCTTGGGGAAAAATGCCAGCATGTTGGAAAGGAGTCACTTTGAGCTATGCACAGGGACCCAATCATTGACCACAGAGATTGAAATGAAGCTCCCACTTCTTTCTAGGGTTTACATTTGGGTAGCTAGCTAGCCTTTCATAAGAACTAGGCATGTATTCCTCCACTGGGCTATCTAGAGCTGTGTAGGTGAGCATTGAGCATCTCCTTTGCTTTGATGAGTGCTGTTTCAGCTGGTGTTTCTATGTGAGGAGGGACTCCTTTTCCTTCCCAAGAGGTGCTGTCTGCAGAGATGACTGATCTGGAGGTGGGGATGACCATGTAGAAGTTGGTTTCATCTACCTGATATGTCTGTGGGGAATGGCAGCCACCACTGGTCTGCTCCCCAATGATGAGGGCTCTGCCCAGTCTCTTCATTATGTATACAAACTCTTCAGCAGCCCCAGCTGTCACAGCACTGGTAAGGATTACCAGCCCCTTCTCAGAGCCGTATCTCTCCCCTGTAAGGTAGGAAAAAAAACCCACCAGGAATTAATTTGTTTTCAGAGATTTACTTTTATAATAGAGCAAAGAGAAGCCAAGATAGAGGCTTTGCTCCCTACCTGCTTTTAACAACCCAAGAATTTTTGAAATTTACTTTTTGCCTATGATAATATTAAAGTACTTCTAACACTAGCCCAGACTATATGCTGTAAAAAAAAAAAAAAAAAAAGGCTGTCTCCCTGTGTGGTGGTCTTGTGCCATCAGTTTCTGGTTATGAGCTCCATAAGGAGAGAAGCCAGCTCACAATTACTGCTGTTAGCTCTTCTGTGGCTTCGACTTTTACAGGAGTCCCAAATCTCATTAGAGTAGCAGAATAGACAGGTGAGAAAAATGATATTTTTCACCTTTGCAGCAGGAGTAGTCAAAGCTCATCCAGAAGCATCTTCAGTCTCACCATCATCCCTGCTCTAGGAACATGGTTGTAATAGAGCTTGGCCTGCAACTGTGCAGGCATTATTTTATGAAATTACAATTATAGTGGTTTCCCACAGATTTTTTATAGTTTGTAAATGGAAGCTGTACATGGCCTTTGTCCCAAACCCCTCAACAAATACCCCTTTAATATTGGGATCTGAGCCAAGTATCTAATTTTCTTACATAAAACAGCTGACAGAAATAAGAAGGGCTTCGAACCTTATTTTCAATATAACTGAACATGCTAGATGCTTTTTGAGAGTACTTTTTGAAAAAGTGACCAGTGTGTAATAACTAGGACTTGATAACTTGAAAACTAAACTGGTCTAAAAATGTCAATCTATAAGTAAGAGTACGGCATATAATTCTCATGCTAAATTCTGAGAGAGTCTCAACAGCATGGTAATTAATTTTCACACCATCTTTGGTCTTCTCATTTCACTATAAACATAATAACCATTAGAAGACTTTTTTCTCAGTAGATATATATAATACAGGACCAGATCCAGCTCCTTTGAAGTTAATGAGTCTGCCTGTTCTCTTTGATGGGAACTGGAATGTGTCCATAGAAATCATATCCCTAATCACAACCCACCTCTGACTGCCTGGGAAAATAGATGGACCCTGTTGACTGGGACAAAGTTTAACCATTTCAGCATGATCCAGGCCAACAACTGCAGACAACATTAACTTTCTTGCAACTGTCTTAGCTTAAGAGGGGAGGATAATTAAACCCCATGTTTAAGGCTTCTTAGCACTCTAACTGCAGTTTATGAACACTGAAGAATCCTGTTTTTTTCATGTTGCAGCATACTTTCAACTTCCACAAACTGGGGCAGGGTATGTGTGTGACACATTGCCAAATGCATCATACTCACTCAGATGTACAAAATTTAGTGTCTTTCTTTCTCTTTTCTGGACAAACTGGGGTATTATGGTGTTTTCATCTACTGATGTAGAGGATTATACAGGTAAGTATTAGGGAACTAAAAACTGTATGGGAGTGTTGGAAGAGACATTACTAGAGATCTAGGCAACACTGGATTCATTTTTAATTTTGGCAGCTTTCTAAAGCAGCAAGTTACAGCTGCTGTACACAGTAGTTTGCTAAATTTCTGGGGACCAATTTACAGACCTCTGTGCCTAACATACCCCATTTCTAGGAGTGATAAACTGTTATTTGTAGATGGCATTGTGTGACATGGCTGAAATGCACATTTTTTGTTTCTACATTCTCTACACAGCTTGAGCTGATCATGGCAGGTGCTTTCACTAAATGAGTTACAGGGTTTAATGGCTCAGTTTAAAATGACAAGGAGAGACTATCTGAAAAGAAAATCTACTCTGAAATATTGTCATTTACCTTTGAGCTGTGGCTGGGTCCATATCTCCTTTACTGAGTCACTGGGTCTGTCATAAACTTTGTCCAAGAGAATTGGGCGTCCTTCATCAAAGAAATATGAGCACAGGATTGCTATGGGTGTAGTGGAGCCTCCAATATTGTACCTTTTCAAAAATTAAAAATATTAAGGAAACAAGTGAAAATTTGTGTCAGGCAGCTAATCTCCCTTACAAGTATTGTTCCTTAATATCACTCCCGAAAAGGCTTAAACATTTTCTTATATTTACATTCATTCTTCCCTATCAGCATTTTCCTGTCTATCAGATAAACAAAATCCTGTCTAAGAGTGTTGGACTGTTATTGCCCACAACTAACTTCAAAAACAAACACAAAATTTAAAAGTCTATTTTTTTCCTTGATGTTACCTAGAAAAAATCAGAAAGTAAGCAAAGACTCTGAATCCACAGAGAAACATCAGATTCTTATTCTCCTCTGAGTAATCCATTCTGTTCCTGACATAACCAGCAAGGAGTGAATACCTCAACCCTAATACATAAAAGTAGATTCCAATTAAAGCAACATGTTTGTAGAACTGTTGTATTCTTATATTTTGCTATACAAAATGAGAAAACTTAGTGGTTTAAATGAGGTCATTTTTTGGTGCCTAAAGATTGTGTTAGTTGCTTCATTTAGCACAGTTGTAATTGAAAACTTTGGTTGCAGTTTAATTCCATAGCAGTCTCTGAAGATTAATTTTACTGAAAAGACTGTCATTGGAGAACCCCTGCTATGAATACATACAATTAACTACTAAAATATTTTTGCCTGTCACTTTTCACTAATACTAGAGCATATACAGCTCTAGAAATGTTTGTAATTAACTTACTGATAGTGAGGATTCAGTACTTTCCTGTAGGTGATTTTAGGAGTACCTCGCACAGGCATTACAGCAAAAACCTGCTGGAAAATGAGTTTATTCAGTTCAATCTATAGCTAAGATTTTTCACCTCCAGAAAAGGATCCGATGATCCAGGAGGCATGTGTTCTGAAGAGTGAAGCTATGTCTTTATTCTTCAGCATTTGGGAGCTGCATGACTGACACTGTGACTGGCTAGAAGTTAAATAACCATCTTCAGCATGTCCCTGATAGTGCTGTGCTGCCAGGAGCTGCTGCTGCTGCTGCTGCACAGCTCAGCCCAGCAGAGCCCAGGTTTCCACAGGTGCCATCACGGCCAAAGTTGGTGGCAGGCAGGGGAATCCTGGAATGCTCTTCCTGGGACTCTCTTGCAGACAGTGAAACTGCAGTAACTTTAGACAGTAATAATAACTGAACAGTTGCCAGAGTTTTAACTTAAATTTTGGATGCTAGTAATCCTTCTTACATGTCTTATGTGACCTTAGAGAGGTCTTTTAGTTTATCAGCGTCTCCTATCAATGCTGTGAGAGTTAAAAATACAAAGTTCATGAGTGGCACAGCTGTTCTATGAAGGGGAACTATTATGCATTATGATTAAACCCATGCAAAATTGAAATTATTGAAATATGAAGTTCATGAGTGGCCCAGCTGTTTCAGGGAGGAAAACTAGTAAAATGAGAAACATTATTCATTACAGTTAATCCCATGCAAAATTTAAATCATCAGTCTTAAAATTGTAAGATTGGCCAGCAGAGAATTTCAAAAGATTTGTTTAAGGTTCTCTTTTATATGCCTTTGGAGTCTGGGTCTTTTATGTGCGCTGAAAGGACTGAAAATACATTAAACGTAAAAAACCAAACCAAAACAAAAACCCCAAAAACAACACATGAAAAGAGCTATAATGATACCATTTGGTACCTGAGAGATTATTTCATCTTTCCTGTTTCAATGCCCTGTGCCCTGAAGTTTTTAGTTTGGAAGAAAGCTGGGGCAAGAAAGAGGGAAGTCCCAATCCTATCTCAAGTCTACTGGAAGATGGTGGTGCTTTTGCTGAACTCAAATTCAGTCATGGGTCTCTGCCTTGCCTCTTCTGTGCTCACATAGCCAAATCTCTGTCTCTGCTCTCATCACTGTGCTTAACTTTTCCTCCCTATGCTGAAAATTCCACAAGAATATTAAGATTACCAAACATTAAGAACCCTGTGATAACAATAGATGCAAGTGGTCCTAACATTAAAACCAAGTTCTTACAAAGTCCTTCTTTTCTTTGATTTATATTTGTAATATTCTGGGCTCACACACATTAGCTCTGGACCACAACAAGGGAATTACCTCCCTAAATATTGTGTAGGCAATGTACATTTTTATATTAATCTGCTTTGATAGCCGGTGACAAGTGGATGACATCTTACAGCTCATAGGATTTGGAGCACTGTTGACACACTGGAGTGTCCAGCAGAATTCTAAGCAGAGAGCAGGTGTATGATGCTGTAGCTTGGTGCAGTAGGGCCCATTCAGTACAGACCTCATTGCCCAGAATTATTTAGCACTGCAGATACGGCAAATTAAATGTTGTAACACAGCCTTAAACATGGTCTGTCTTTTTGACTGTTGAATCTTGGCCACTACATGAAGTAAAAGATTTATTTATATATATATGTGGGACATGGAGAGTTAGATTGGAAAGAAGTTAGAGAAATGAAAAATGTAACATCCAGAATTGCATTCTGCAAACTATTCCCTGAATTTACTTATTTAGTTCTAAACATCTCAAGTGATGATACAATTTATCTTGAGATATACTTCCAGACTGTTATTATTTTCCTTGGCTGTTTTCCTTTTCTCATTTAATCCTAGCAATGTTAGCCTGTAAACAGGACAGCAAGCCATGTAAAGCTAACCCACTGTTACAAATAAAATGCTGTTTTTGAAAGAGCTTTGGTTATTTGCCATTCAAAGGTTTACCTCATGTCTATGATTAATGCATCTGTGTGAACAATTTTCTTCCAAACATGCTCTATCATTAGGTCGGACACCTGGGTTAGAAGTTCACTGTCTCCAAACATATCAAATCTCAGATAGCCGATGTTGTTTTCAAATACATTTGTGTGGAATGAAAATTTAATCAAATCTTCAAATACTTCTGGTGGAGGGATCTGAAAGGGTACAGAAAAACAAAACAAATCAGTTGCTGGCACTGGTAGCTTAATACAAAATTATGTGGGTTGATTTTAATCCAGGTGGGGCATGTGTGAGGAATGTGGCCAGCTTTGGAAAACATAATAAACCTTACAATATTTTTGCACACTAAACATAGGTTAGCATTGCCTGATGCATTTTTTGCATAAGGCGCATCAATAACATGCCTGGAATCCAGAGCAGGCACCCAGAGCTCAGTTTGTTTTTCAAAAATACAAGAATATCCTTGTATCAAAGAGGCTACAAGAACAATCCCAGCCTACAGGAACAATCCCAGCCTACAGGAACAATCCCAGCCCGCAGCATAGATCCCAGGCCTGCCACCCAAGCCCACATGCTGCCTTTATTAGCTGTTTCTAAATACAGCACCTGGGACTTCGATAATCTCATGATTTGCCTCATCGGACAAACAGCTGCTGACTGCAGGTGTGAGTGGCCCCAGCCCCTCTTAATGACCCAGTCCCTGTGAGAGAGAGGAATCTGATGTGTTGGGCATGTTTTAGGATACTCATGAAGTAGATATGCTAAATCTCTTATATGGTGGCCACGTGCCTGGAGCCTCACGTGTTAGGTTGCGATTTATTTAATTTTGCTTAGCTTATGTTATTAAACAGCAGACTTTTTTAAGTACCAATGTGTAGCCAAATAATAAAGTTATCCTAGTAACCTCTGTATGCACAGCCAGCTCCTATTGCCAAACTTCTATTTTGTATGCAGTATCTGAAAATGGAATAGTCTCTTTCAGCTTGAGATAAGAATTTAGAATACATACAACTTACATGACCTTCAGCCATTTTGTCTTTTCTCCTTAGAGCTGCTGTGAAAATGGTGTTATACCTTTTTGTTAATCAGTTGCTCTCTGCCGTAGCTCATACCCAGACAAGCCATGCTTTTACACTCAAAAGAACAAGAAGTCGGCAGTGAGCTATGTGCTAGAGGTGCTGTTCCAGCCTACAACATGCCACAGAATTGGGCAGGCACTTGGGCTTTCTGCAACTACAGAGAAGTCAACTAATCTCCTGACCTCCGTATAGTGCTCTGGCCCGGAGCTGTGCTCCTGCCAAAAGCAGGTCGCTTTTTCCAAGATTGTGAATGCAGTGGTGTTTGACACAGCTCGAGGTTACCAAGGGAAAATTACCCACTTTATGACACTTCATCATTCATTCTCTGATGTATGCCAAAATTACCAAAATTTCAATCATTAATTTAAAAGCTCCGTTTAAAAGGCCAGTTGTTGTGGACCTGGTGGTAAGAGCAAACCCTTCTGTACCTTTCTTTATCACTATGCCTTGTGAAAAATAACCATCATATCTGAACTGTAAACACATCAGTCCAGCACTGCTGAGTTTGTCATTTCCAATCCACTTCCCAGTGACAGCAATGCTACTTGACCTGCCCACTGTACTTTGATTAACAAATCACAGTTTTGAAAAATATATCCAGCATGCATTGATTTTTCTGACAGAACTTATGTCTAGTTCAGAGATACTGGTGTCCCCCCCCGGAGGAAAATAAAAACATCACTCATTAGTAATATCTAAAAATAAAACTGATGCGTTACTCTCAGCCATTTACTAATGAAATTTTAACTGAACATATAAATGTCTTATCTCTGTCTCCAGTGATAACTGCTAAATGCATACCCATAAACATGTTAAGAACAATAACTGTCTGATACATTTTTTCTCGACTTATTCTTTTACTGTGATGCATTGCATTTTTGTTCCCTGAGGACTTCTGTTTTGCTAACTCTTCAAAATTCATTATAAATTTCAAGGTGGGCAGGTTGCTCTTAAAGCCCCAGGTCTCATGGGGTGAAATAAATGTGCAAGGACCTAAATGAAATATTTTCAAGGCTGCAGGAAAAGTTATGCAAATGTATCTATTCTAAAAGTTCTAAGACTGGAAATCAGATGAAAAGCATTCAGAATGTAATTCTGGGGTGCCAGAGAAAGTGCCTGAACCTCTCAGCAGAAGAGGTGAGAAGCCTGTGACTGACATTAGAGAGTTACTGCCCTGCTAAACTGCAGGTTCATGACGCTGGCACGTGGACCATGTGCTGAGGGTACCTAAGAAGGTAAGTCAAGCTTCAGGAAGCAATCACGTGCTGTCCTTTGGAAGGCAGGGCTCTGTTTGCTGGCCAAGGACAAGCTGGGACAGGATGCAGCTGAAAGTAAGATCTGCTGCTCAGTCAGACAATGTTTACATACAAATGGCTTGTTGTTAAATATAAACCCTCAGGTGCACACTATAAGCAATGTGGCTACTCTAAAGGACCTCCAAGCTAACTCCACTTTAAGCCAAGGAAAATGAGTTTTTCATTAACTATATAGGGTCTGCAGTCCTATTCTGCAGACTCCTTCCACTGGTGAATAGCCTAAGTAAAATACATGATGTCACACAAAATAGGACCTTAGAATGCTGCCCTGGGACTTGTGCATGGAATTCGATCCCTGATTCTGTTATTGACACAAACTTTAGCCACTTTTCTAAATGTGCCTCTCTTCCCTCTATTCTCTCCTTTCATCTCTCCCTTAATTTGTTTTGTCTGTTTTGATGGGACCTGTTTTTTCATAGCTATTTTTGTGCTGACCATTGTTAGATAACTGATTTCCATTAAGGTTGCTAGTGCTATCAACTACTGGCTGTTAAAATATTATCAGCCAATACCCTTGCAATACCATTGTAAGCACTGAGATTAGTTTAAGACTCATGAGATCTTGAGGGCTGAGTCGCAGGGTTGCACTTTTCTTAGAACATTTGGGCTCCTTGTGTACCCTCACAGGCTGGAATGGAGCTGTTCATTCTAGTAGGGCCCCTAGCTCAAGGATTGAGCAGGATCAGCTGTAGCCCTGACAGCTCATTCTCACTTGCTCTTAACAACACACATTTTACTGGGTGAGTTCCAGGCAATCCACCCTAGTACGTCACCAGCCTTACTATTAGAAAGATGTTTTTAAGATCTAGTGTAAACAGTTGAAGTTCACTAGTTTGTACTGTTTAAGTGCATTACTTCTAGGCCTATTTACTATGGACAAGGGAAGAGATTATTCTTTTCATATTTGAAACAGTCTCTTACTTATCTGAAGACTGTTTTCATGTCTCCTTTCAGTTTTCTTCTTTCTGGGATAAACAACACAAATATTTTAAACTTTTTGAAAGCTACTTTTATTCAGTGTTCCCTTTGCTCCTGTCCCTCTTTTCTGCTGTCTCCATACTTGAGCCACATCTTTCCAGAAAACCATTGCCCAAGACTGTTTATACTCTAGAAGAATTTTTTTTTTAATGTAGCAGAAGATTTTATGTCTTCCTGATTGTATTCTTCCTTATCCATTCCATTCCAGTTCAATGATGATGAGTATTTATGGCAACAGCTTGACCCTATTGACTTGTGCTCAGCTTATGAACTCTAAAGAACCCATTTACAGAACTCCCCCAACACAAGCTACTTTCCTCCCAGAGTTGTGCAGTGAACTACCATCACCCTAGAAACAAGGAAGCAGAAAACGCAAAAGGTGAAGAGCCAATGAGAGTTAAACATGAGACATTTTTCTCTTGCATAAACTTGCATAGTACCACTGACTTTATTGTGGTTATGTTGATATAAATTAACATCATAGGGGCCTACAACAATTGTTTTTCCACCTGGTAGCAATAGATGTAGCAATTTCATTATTATTCTTGATACTTGGAGGCTGACCATTTTGATTTCACTTATTAATGAATGAATATAAGCAAACTGTATTCCTTTCTGGTGAGACATCTCTAACTATTGCCTCCTTCAGCAAGTACAATACTCTCCTATATATACATATTATTCATCTGGAAACAGAAGGACTTGAAATGCAGGAACAATTTCTCTTTATAAAAGATTGGTTTTTACCTTTTATTTTGATCATCATTTTCAGCTGCTTATCAAAACTGTCATTAAAAAAATTCTCTTAGGTGTAAAGGCTGTATTAAAAGTATTTTGGTCATTAAGAAGGGGCCAAAATAATCACTCAGGGAGACCCCTCGTCACTTAAAATGGGCATAACACATAAGCTAAAACAAGGCAGCAGTTCTTTCATAGGTGGACAGTCACAAACACAAATGTTTCAGTTTGTAGAGGAAGGTTTGACTAGACAGGGAGAGAGAGACAGAAGAATAAGAGGTAGGGATTATTAAACTGCAGGTCAGCAAGTTTACAAAGCTCTATCTTATAAGCAAAATGTTATTTTCTGGATCACGAAAAATATAGACAAAATTTGACTCGAGGAAGTCTGACTTTGGAAAGTGACATTTATGCAGCTGACAAGTCTGACTATCAGTGACCTTGCTGCTGCTTAGAGGAGACGTATCCACTCCCCTGTACAATGCTTCAGCAGCTATTCTGGTGCAGCAGATACAAAGGTCTTCATGCATTTCACTTGTCTGTCTCCTATGTCCCATCCCATCCTTCCTGTAGTTATTCATAATCACTTTCAGTTAATTGTGTTGCATCTGCTTCACCATCAAGCTCATTAACAGTAAAATTCTACTGTCAAGGGAGAGTGTGGTCTGGAAGGTAGATAGCACAAGAGAAAAACTAGCTTTTAGGTTATTAAAGAATAAATGTGATATAGATCAAGAGAGCCATTATGTCCATGTATCAGGCTGCTGAATTTTTAATTTTTTTAATTTACAAACACAGCTAGTGCCATATATGCTTCACTGTACTCTCAAGGTATTTGCTGTCTGGGGTATACTGAAACGTTCTACAGAAAGCATTCCTCTTATGGCTGCAAAAGCAAAACAGGAGATGAAGGTACTCTTGCTGCCCAGGGCTCTGTGGAATGGGTGAATTTTCTTTTACCTCCATCTCAAGGAAAATCCTTTAATGACTTCAGTGTCTTCATTAACATCTTAATGCTCTCTTGTGTGTTTGACTCCCAATTTCCTTCAGCAATATGAGGGAATGCTTCTGCCTCTGAAAACCATATTAATCTCATAAGAGACGTGATTCTCTGCTCTTTATTTCACCTTGGAGAAATCTCACATTTGCCCTGATTTTCATCCACTCTGTGATTTCCTTCTTATGGATGTATCCCTGACCTCTTCCAATCATTTTGCTTGACAAAGGACTATAGTAAAACAGAGGCAATGAATAATATAATGTCATTTCTT
The DNA here is from genome assembly GCA_013401135.1 of Cettia cetti. Lineage (NCBI taxonomy): Eukaryota > Metazoa > Chordata > Aves > Passeriformes > Sylviidae > Cettia > Cettia cetti. The sequence goes on along the minus strand of VZUI01047796.1, from coordinate 7,937 downwards.
CACTAGCAATATCAGGATCAGAATTTTATGTCATATGACAAATAAGATACTTGTCCTCTGTTCTGTTCTCAATGTTTAAGGTCTGAATTGAGTAAGATTTGAACACGTGAAAAACACCAACAATATTCATTAACAGCCTTCAGTGAACACAGTGACTAATTTGAAAGATTTTTCCATTCTGTAGAATGGACAGAAATTACGATGTGTCACTACCGTACGTATGTTGATAATAATTGAGCACAGAACTCTGTCAAAAGCATTGAAATATCTTTAGAATGAAGTTTTCTACACGTAACCAAGTTAGGAGGGAGAGTGCTGGAATATAAAACGCGTTTGATTAATTATTTCCATTTAATCTTAAGAGGCAAGAATGGGGACAGCATCTCTTGGTTAACAAACTTGAAAAAAAAAATATCCATCCCTGGCAATGTTTAGACTTTGTCCTTGACCTTAGTATTTGTGATAATACCACAAAGGTCATGGCCACTTTAAATCATGTATGCCAAAAATTTCAGAGTGTGGAAGTCCATGGATTTCCTCCCCCAGGAAACATTTAATAGTTACCTGACACTTGGTCTATTCTGGTTCATTGCAAAGCAAATGCATTCTCTTCAAAAAGTAATTTTATGAGTCCCTGGAGAAAATACGTCTGTGATAGCCATGCTAGTGCAGTAGCCAGAAAGCAGCTAACTCGATCCAAGAAAGGGATCAGGTTATCCTAACCCTCTATTTAATTTGAAGATGGAATTTTAACAAGTGCTCCTGGGAGCTCCCTCCAGCACAACAATGAGCAAGAAAGACTGCCAAGGCAGACCAGTGTATAAACACTCAGGCTCAGAACAAAGCACAGACTGTTATGCAAACCCCACAGCAAGGGCAAAAGTAGATTATTAAAAATCAATTTCTCCCTGGGGTCCCCTAACTTCCACCCAGGTACTTCTTCCAAAGTATTTCCAGATCACTGGGAAACTGTCTGATGCTGAGCACGAGATACAATTCGAACAACTTTCCACTGCCACTACCAAAGGAGTTGCTGATTGTTCTGGTGTAATAGATGTCAGCTGCTACAATTTTATATGGAAAAGTCCATCAGAGAGCACATGGCTGCATGTTCAGTGAGTTGTATCCATTTACTCAAGTCCAACTAAACTTCCCTCAAATTACAACCTGGGTTTGAAACTAGAGGGTTTATGAATTAATTACAGCTGGAAAAGCTACAGCATTGAAAGATGAGGGATCACAGAAACAAGGAGATATCTTCCCTCTAACCCTGAAGCCCTGCATTTTTCTCGTGGCATATGGCAACTGAGAAAAACAGCCTGAAGGTTGTTTCCAAAATCTATGCATACAAGAACTACCATCTAATTTCACAAGCTACTACCTTAAGAGTCAAAGACAGTTCAGCCCATGAAACCTACTCAGGCATTGTCTTCTCCTCTGCGTACAGGTAAATCAGGTTGGGTATATGTTATGGGCTAGAAAAGAGATAAGGTATCTGACTTAATGCTCCCATTCCAACTGGCATCTCTATAGCTGAGTATGTACCTGTTTTGGCATGATCCCTGGGATGCTGTCCTTGGCATGTTCAGGGATGTAGAGTAATTTCAGGTGTTCATCATCAGAAAGAGCTTGTAAGATGGCAGTCACCTTCCCGGCGAGTCCTTCCTCTGTATGGATACTTTCATAATTATCTTTGTTGATGTTCTCTGTGAGGTTGGATGCTATAACAGTCCCAATGTCCACAAAGGCATAATTATTTGCCACAAGCTTGCCTACACTTTGCAGTATCTGTGGCACCTGGGCACGCAGGTTGGCAATGTGCTGAGCTACAGCCATGGCTTCACTGGCCTGGATGGTGATGTGTGGCTCCACCCCAGAAACACTCCATACTTTTCCAGTAACTGGGCTGAGCACCACTTGACTGGGGATGGAAGCATACAGGGAACTGTTACCAACACGATAAATGCCCACTGAGAGGGATCCACCAACTGTGGGCTCACCAATAACTGTGGCCCGGTGTAGGTCCTTCATAGAGCGAGTGAAAGCTTCAGCTGCTGAGCCACTCATATGGCTTGTTAGGATGTAAATGTCCTTGAGGGAGCCATATCTCTTGCCACTGAGCTGGGGGAGAGTCCATACCTCTGTACTGCGGGAGGTACTACGATCAAACACAGTGTAGAGGTGCTTCCGAGGCTCAGGCTCAAAGAAGTAGGAACAAAGTATTGGGATGGCAGTGGAGTAGCCACCTGTGTTGTACCTCATGTCAATAATCATGGCATCCGTGTCCACCAGCTTGTTCCATACCATCTGCAACAGCTGTGGCCCAATGGCCTTCACTGTTTCTGCCTCAGCCATCATATCAAAGCGAAGGTAACCCAGGTTCCCTGGCAATACCTCAATTTTGAAGAGCGCCTCAATGATGTAGCTTAGCTCTTCAGGGCTGGGAATCATATTGGGAAGCTGCTCTTCTGGTGTTGGTTCCACATGGCTGTGGAAGACGTGAAGCCGATGGTCTCCAGAGGCCTCCTGCAAGTCACTGGTGAGCTGGGAAGCCAAAGTCTCAGAGTCTATAGCTGATCGATAACCTCCTTGGGCCCGTTTGGTGCTGAGCATTGCACTGACCTTACCAGCCACTTCTGGGATGGCGTAGTGAGCCTCTAGGAGTTGCCCGGTACCCTCCAGAAGTACTCCCATGTTCTTGTGGAAGGCTAGCACTTCTTCAGCCTTCTCCAGTGCATCCTCAGCCAACACTATGGCATCAGGAACAACTCCTCCACCCATCCAGCTTTCCCCGTGGTTGTCAATGAAGGTGATAACAGGAACCGTGATAGTCAGGCCACGGGTTATTCCTGGCCCAGGTTGCAGCAGAGGGAAGGTACGGGTGTGTGAGAGGCTTCCTGCTGTGATCTCACCAATCAGTGTGGCACGGCCCAGGGACTGCATGAGGTAAGCAAACTCCTCAGCAGCTGTAGCAGTGTGGTGGCTGGTGAGCAGGTAGATACCACGCTTAGCCCCATAGGACTGGCCCAGCAATTTGGCCTGGCTGTTGTGCTCCTGTGTATGGTTGGTGCATCTGTCATAAGTTGTGAAGAGATGGACAGGACCAGCGGCAGGGTCTTGAAAATAGGAGAGCAGCACAGGCACAGCAGAGGAGGAAGGGCCTCCAGGGTTGTAACGTAGGTCCATGATCAAGTTCTCTGTATTTTGAAGGGGCTCCCACACTTTGTGTACAATGTAAGGCCCCAGCTTCACAAGCACAGAGGCGTCTGCAAACTCATCAAAGCGCATGTAGCCAACATTTCCTGGCAACACTGACACCTTGAAGACAGTATCCACCAAGGCATGCAGCAGGTCCTCATTGTCAGGTAAGTCAGCTGCCATTCCAACTGGCTTCTCAGCAGGGGGATCAGCAGCTTCGCCTGGCATCATTACTCGGACCATCAGGCGGGGGTCTTCAGATAAGGCCTGCAACTCCGTGTTGAGTTTGGTGGCCAAGTCCTCAGATGACTGCACAGAAGAGAAGTCAGAGGTTGCAAGGTGCCGCAGTAACGCAGGCACTCTCTCCACTAAGCTGTAATAGTCCTTTAATATGTTTTTGAGGAGGCTAATGGTGCCAGGCACTGCTCTGCGCACGGCCAGGATGTCCAAGGATTTCTGCAAGGCTTGCTCTGCCTCAGTAGCCACACAGGGCATCACCCCACTCACTTCCCAGCTCTGTCCACCCCCACTCAAGGGGCTCACAGATCGTGACACAGGAACCATCATATAGAAATTGGAAGGACCAATACGCAGCTTCTGGATGTCCAGTGAACCCCCAGCTGTCTTCTCTCCAACAGTGATAGCTCTGTTCATGTGCTTGAGGATGTATGCCACATCTTCAGCCACTCCTGTGGTGTGATGGCTGATCAGAACAATAACATCCTTGTCTTTGCTGTACCTCTCTCCCAACACCTTTGGCAATGTCCATATCTCTGTGGTGGTGTTGGAGGGACGATTGTATACAGTCTCAACATGCAGCCTCTTGTCTTGTTCATGCAAATATGAGATGATGAAGGGGAGGCCAGAAATCTGTCCCCCAGTGCTGTGACGAAGATCTATCACCAGGGCAGATGTCTCTATCAGTGTCTTCCAGACCTTGTCCACCAGAAAAGCTCCAACTTTCTGCACAACTTCCTCTCCTATGATATAATCAATCCTCAGGTAGCCAACATTGCCCTCCAGCTTGTCATACATGATCACATGCTCAATAAGACTCAGGAGTTGCTCACGGGTAGGGGAACCCTCAGCTTCTTGTTTGGGAACTGCATGTGGTAATGGCTCATAGGAAATCACCAGTCTTGGGTCATTCAGAGCACCCTGCACTCCAGCTGTCAAGACGCTGGCCAGCATTTTTGGATCTGAGATGTCCAGGATCTCTCCGCTCTTGATTGCTTGTTCAATGGCTTCTTGCATTCCCACAAGATTTTCAGGATAGCAGTAATTGTCCAGAAGAACTTTAGCCATGTCCAGCACTAGAGTTGGCTGAAAGATTTCCTCAGCAGGTATGCTGCACACGATCAGTGCTGAAAACAGCAAGAAATGTGTCCTGATCATTTTGTCTTTTTATGGAAGAGAAAAGAAATCAGATGCTCCTATCGATCAAGATGAACATAGCTCTCCAATGACTCTGAATTGTACTGAAATCCCTGTGTTGAATCCAGGTGCACAGAGCAGATCTTTTATCTGCATTAAACCTTTAATCTCATTAAAATGGAGTGCATCATCCAAAGTGCACCAATAGATGAAGTTCAGCTCCTTACTACTTCACAGGCTTCTTATGAAACAGTAATAAACTTCAATCATTAAGGAAGATCTTTCTAGCAGTTAATTGTTTCCAAAAGGTAATGCATTGCCTGTTGCAAACTGGTCCTGGCTTATCCTGAAAGTGGCTTAAATGCAATATTGATTTTAACCACAGTTAGAACAGCAATCATCCTGGCTTTTACCATTATTTATGGAGTGCTTATATGAGGAGATTCTTCAGTGACTAAGTTGTATCGATATTTAATATTCTTTCAAAAGTTGTTGACAATACATTGTCTTTGGTGTTTTTTAGTCTGAGCTGCAAAGAACTGTTCTTACATTCCATGACTAAAGGCTCCTAACAAGGAACTCCAGACGTTTAGCACAGCTCATAAAATCCAAGGTAATGACAGCCTTTTAATTTCTGTGCTGAGAATTGCCAGCATTTTAAACAGGACTTTGAAACACATTTGCCTCAACATAATACAGCTAAATCTGAGATGACTTTAATCTTCACAATTTGCACTCAATTAGGATTTACTTGTAATACTGTTGGGTAACATATGGTCATGTCTGATGACAGCTCCCAGCCAATAGACTTCAGGCTCAACATACCAAAATAGAATGTGGGGGGGTTGTTTTCTTCTGCTCACAATGTATTTGAGACCCTATTGTATTAAGAGTCTGAAAGAGGATCAGAATATGCGGGATGCAGGCTGTACCCACTCTGAGCTCCAGTATGATATACCAAAGATATACAAAAACAGACTCCTGTCTTCAAGTTTGAAATTAATTGCTACCCCAGCCCCTCTGTTTGCTGGAGGTAGCTACAAGAATAGATTCTGAAATCTGGGAAGAGCACGTTTTTGTACTCCTGTCAAAACGTTGCTGCATGTTGAGGGAACAGTCTAAAGATGGTCTAAGCCTGTCTGGATGCACTCTGTGTCATGTGTGAGTGTCCTGAATGAAGCCTGCCACTCACGACTTTCAACTTACTGTAAAAAGGGTGTTACAGATGTTATATACAAGGTGCTAACAGTCACCTCATCTTACTCAGGATGTATTAGACATAGATGAACTGCCATGAAGACAACAGTCAGAAAGGAGACAAGAACAGACAGCAAATGAGTATTTTTTATCAGGGAGAGCCAGATACCAGTTGTGCCTTCCATACGTAACTGAGGTCTATCTCTGCTAAACCCTTTACAATTTTTTTCTGTAGCATTTAAGGAAGTATTTCCACAAGCTGAACAATATTTTTCTCCAGCGAGGCCTTATTTAGAGGTTAAAAATCATAAAATGGCATTTTCCTGCCTGTGATTGTTATATAATAATAAGATTAGGAAAAAAACCACCTTTTTTCTATTTTCCTGACATTTATTTTGCCTTTTATCACTGTCTACAAAGATTTTCATATCAGAAGTGCTGGGAACTGTAGCTGAGCTTCTTATGAAGCAGAATACTGAGAAATATATATGGGATTGTGATTAGATAAAGCAAAACCCCACGGGTCAATTTGTTTCTCAAGTTATGCACATTCATTCTCATGTACTTTATCATTGCCACATACAAACAAAACCAGCTTCATACTGTAAATGTAAAATTAACAATTTTTTCCAACATGCAGAATTTAAAAAGCTAGGACAGTGGAAAAAAATACTTTTCCTTACTGGATCTGTTCAGTAATCTATTTCTATTGAAATTCAATATGAATATTCAGTATGTATTTCTGAATTCAATATGTAACATTCACTCCTACCTTGGTAATTCTTCATAGATGGCGTTAAAAGGTAATAATCCTTGCTCTGTGGTGTGAATTCCTTAAGATTTGGAGAATGACTATTTGCTTAATCATTTTGAGGCACATGTAGCTTAAATTTTTTATCAAATATGTTGTTTAATGAAGGTCTGTTCATTGAACTCTGAATAACCAGATCCAAAATATAACCACCTATTCTAATTTATGATATAACTCAAGCCAAATTCTTATTTTGATTTTAGTTTTGAGTGGACTTAAATAGCTAAGGCCTAGTTTTAGACTTTATAACTCATAAAACTTTATGGTCCTTTAAAATCTGTCCACAAGTATTTCATTTTCTGACTTCCTGTGGGTATGAACTTCCCACATACTCTGAAAAGAGGCATTTTTTTATCTGTCCCAGACTAGTCTGCATACAGAGTCTGCATTACTCAAATCACATGCTAAAAATCTTCCACAGGCTCAAGATTAAATGTTTTTCTGCATATTATTTACTTTCTATATTCTGCTCCAATATTCCCTAGTTCTCACGTGCAGCTGATCCCACCATTTCCTCATCAGACTCATGTAGATATTTGGTCACCGGCAAGCCGCAGTAGCAGAAGGCTTATCTGAAGGTGGCAGCAAGAGCACCTTTTTCACTGGCAGAGATGCCAACAGGATAAAGGTGAAAGTTGGAATAAACTACTTTTGGTGTTAGTAAAGCCTACTAATACAGCCGTATTTTAAATTATATGTATGAATTAGAATTAATTTAAAGGTGATAGCTGGTTTCTAAATACTGAGAGGCAGAGTTTATTAGCTCAAGCACAGGACTATGCTAATGAAATATTTACTGCTTCCAGGACTTCAATAAGCATTTCTGGACAAACCTCTACTGCCTTTTATAGATGTACAAGTCTGGGTCAGTACTACTTCATAGCTGCCTGTGACAGGCATGACTGGATTGCATAGTTAGGGTCTAAGACTGTCTATTCTGTTCTTGTACCATTTGGTACAAAGGAAACCTTGTTCCTGAGCAGGCTTTCTAGGCCCCTGAGAAATAAAGAGAATTAATAATATCACCCTTAGATTCCTTTCTAATTCCCATGCCAAAAGAAGTATTGTTAGATTTTTGTCCCAATGTTTTTCAGTTCTTATGCTGTACAAACATGTATGCATTAAAATTAAAGTTCAAAGTTTCCTTTCTCATTATTTTAATATTGAAATATTTCTATTTTATGAAAATGGAAAATAGAATTATGAGTTGCTTAATTATTACATTTGTAATAAGAAAAACTTAAATCCTTGGTGTTAGATTTTGATTTTCTGTTAATATTCCCTTCCCTTCCCTTCCCTTCCCTTCCCTTCCCTTCCCTTCCCTTCCCTTCCCTTCCCTTCCCTTCCCTTCCCTTCC
>VZUI01047793.1:0-21258 GCA_013401135.1 Cettia cetti | reverse complement strand
GAATGCAGTGCACACAGGCTGTGCTGCTGCTCTGATCCCAGCTTGGATCCAGGCAGGAATGCTGGGCTCCTCCCCTGGCTGCAGCCTCTCCCATGGGATGATGGAATTGTCTCAGCCCTGCAGTGAGCCTGGCTGGCCCCTGAGCAGCAGAGACCTGGGTCCTGGAAGGGATAAAGAACCTGCCCCAGCTGCTGGAACAGCTGCCATGGACAGCAGACACCCACTCCCTCCCCCTGGAGTTATCAGGGATGGGTTAAATAAAAAAAGCACCTCCCCAAGTGGTTTCAACAGCTGGCAATAGAACACACACTGCTGGTTACAGCTTGCATTGCAGCCCAAGACAAGCTTGTGTGGGGAAGGGCAGGTGCTGCAGCAGAGCCACTGCTCACAAGCCTCTCATTTTGTGGCACCAGTCATTTTGAGCTGTGACCCTGCTGTACCAAAGCTTTAAACAGTACTAAAAAATCCAGGAGGCTTCCTTTAAATGAGCTGTAAAGCTTCCTGAGCTGTAGAAACCAAAAAGGGCATTTGTCTGGTGATGGGTGCATCTGGCATGTGCTGTCCCAGCAGAAAGCATCTCCTGTGGGAGGGGAGTGGGTCCTGCCCGAGCTTCCATGAGCTCATCCTGATGGAGCTCTGGCTGGCAGCAAGCAGAGGTAGATCCATGTATTTCCATGGATCTTTGTACTTTCTTGATCTTTTTCCACTGCTTGAAGCTGTAGAGACCCCTGGAAGGATGGGGTGAGTGCATGAAGCCTTCAGAGGCTAAAAATCTGAATTTGGCTGGTGCAGTGCTTGTCCTCCAGCAGCCTTTTGTCTTCAAATTTCATATTTAAATATTTTTATATTCATTTGTAGCTGTTCAGAAGCATACTTCACTTGAAAGCAGTGAATTTTCTTTCTTCTGTCTGGATCTGATTGTTTGAAAGATGTTAAGAAGAGAACTACAGTTTTGCCCTTATGTACCTGCTGTGGCTTCACCCAAAATTAAGCTTGCTGTGGTTTATAGAAATTAGCAAGTTTATTTAACTAGCCAGGGCTTCTGACAGCTCCTTTTTGTATAAAATTTTATATTCCTGAATAGTCAGTAGGGTTTTTATATTGCCTTCTAAATGGCTCTTATAAATATCAAAAGAGTCATAAAAACCCTTATAAATTTTTTTTTATTGATTCAGGAAAAATAAACCCAGGACTTTTACTTAAAGGGTAATATTGGGAAAGAGGTTTGGTTTGGCTGGTTTTTATAGGAGTATTCTTAAAGGAGCCAGGTTGAGGCACACAGCTCCTACTCAGATGCTTATTTTGTTTTACTGATCCAGCTGGAATTAGTCAAAAAACAGTGCCACCTGCACCCCCAAAACACACAAATGCATCCTGCAACCTGCAGCAGCCTCTGGGCTTGGGATCTGAGGCATGAGATAAGGAAAGGGAGGGAAAAGAAGGGAGTGGAGTTCCTTAGATGGCTTTTGGATCATTTGTTTCTCAGATTACTTAATTTTATTTTTTAACATAATAATTTGACATTCCCTTGGTTTGCCCCTTTGGATAATTTGGTGTAAAGTTTCAGGGACTGGGTTTTCAGGAGGGTTTATAAGAAAGTGATGGCCACAGAAAGAGATGTCAGCAGGGGAAATACAGCTGTCATTTCACAGCAGAAAGTGAGCAGCACTTCCTGATACAGCTCTCACCAGAGCGCTTCTTGTTCCATCAGTGACACCATTCCCCAGTTTTTCCACAGAAATCTTCTCCAGGAGTAAATCTTCTCCATGAGTGTGCCTGCACAGCTTTCATTAAGTGTGGGGGAGTTGGAACTTTGGGAAAGCCTGTGAGTGGACTGATGAAGATGGGATTTTTGGGGGGAATGGAGTGGTTTGGGATGGATGGGGTGTGGCAGGAGCTGATCCTTCTCCCTCCTGAGCAATAACAGGTGCACGTTGTGGGACTGGGTTTTTAGACAAGCAGAGGAACTTGTATGAATGAATTATCAATCATGTCAAAAGGTGCCTTGTTAACCTTTACAGTCTATTCATTTATCTTCCAGTGTCGTTATCTAGAGGTTACCAGGAAGTTTCAAACTTCTTTGGGGTGATTGTTTGAGCAGGAAAAAAAATTCTGTTCCAGTGGTTTGGGTTGGAAAGAACCTTAAAGTCCATTTTGTTCCACCCCCTGCCATGGGCAGGGACACCTTCCACTATCCCAGGCTGCTCCAAACCCCATCCAGCCTGGCCCTGGACACTGCCAGGGGTCCCAAGGCACCACACCTGAGCAAAGATTTTGTTTTCCACTCCTGTGTTGTGCCTTGGTCCCTTTCCCATCTTCCCTCATGTGTTTGCCCAGTGTCACATTTGTCATGGTGATGGTGCAGGGGCTGCAGAAATCACATCCACATCTGCTTGTTAGAATTCTTTTTAGTTTTTTTTTTTTTCTCTTTTTAATGGACTAATGCAGCAAGAACATATTTCTGTCTATTTATTTGCTCATGCTGCATGCTGCTTTATGAAATGAGGTGCACTGAACACACCCATTTCTTTAAAACAGCAACAACCAGTTCTGCATAATTTCTAAATCCTCTGGATGCAAGTAACTTCAAAAGAAACCCACAAAAAAACCACCCAAAACCCCACTATAAAAGTAAAAGGCAAATTGAGATACCAGACTACAAAAGTATTCTGAATAATTGGGGATTATCCTTTAATTTCATGAATTGAGGAAGAACTAAATCTTTTTCTTTTTGTGCAAATTCTGCATTTCACCCCTGATGATGATTGCTGGTGCTGGGGATTAAATGCTGAGAATTTCTTTTAAAAACTCTGCTCTGGCACCTGTGGCCCTGAATGAAAACACAGAAACCAGGTGGGAGCTACTTCTGGTGGTGGTTGGGGAGTCAGGAGGAGGTTTTGGGCTCCTTTGGCTGGGAGTTACCATAACCTGGGAAATGCTGAGGAGAAGCTGATTCTTGGAAATGAGTTTGAATTTTTTTTGGTTTTAATTTTTCCTGCTGCAGCCTTGTGTAGCCCAGATGCATTGTGCAGGTGCAGAGCAGCTCCAGGAAGCAGAGAATGGCATGTTCAGAGCCATTGATGAGAACTGAGGTTACTTTTAATGTCTTGTACCACAACTATTTCGTGCATTTTTCGTCCTTAATGGCATTCAGGCTTGTTATAGGAATTAAGCACTGTGAGTTAAAATAACAAATCTGCACTATGCTTTGCTGGGTTTTAAATCAAAATGGCATTCTTTTTTCATGAGCCCATAATCCTTTCTTTTATACAGTTTGATGCTAGCCAGCTCTTGCTTCCTGAGGCAGAACCATTAGATATCAAAAATATAATTGCTCTCTATATGAGTGCTCCTTTGTAGCCCAGCCCTTTCATGTTTTGAGGCTGCAGCACTTTTATTTCTTTAAAAATATTCTATTAAGTTGTTCTGAATTGTGAATTCCAGCCTCCACAGGTAAGGGGTCAGTGCCCTATTGGGAATCAGTGGAGAAGTGGAGGTTCATGGTTAGGATTTGCTTTTTGGTGTGGGAGTTCAGCTGGAAATAGTGAAATCCAGAGACAGGAGACTGTAATTATCCCATCAGTGCCAGTTGGGAGTTAATTAATCTATAGTTCCCCACCTGGCATCCAAAGTGGAAACTGTTTTGGGTGAGGGAGAGAATAGTAATGGCTTATCTTGCACTTGCTTGAGTGTGAGAGGTTTGGAAAACACAGATGCTGAAATATATACATTGCATTTATTAATGTGTTGCAGGATCACTGCTTTGCCTCATTCCACACAAAAATACCTGGAGGTGTCTGATTTGTGTGGACAGGTGTTTTAAAACCCCAGGGGGTCGTTTTTGTTCCTTGCTTCTTTGCATTCTGTATCTGTAATTAAAAGCACTGCAGAGACCTGCAAAGCAAGCCCCCCGCCCATCCTTCTGTCCCTTGGGAATTTCATATTCCTGCCTGAGGAGGAGAGAGAAGGCTGTGGGAAGTTCAGCTGACCTGTGCTGGACACCAGCAATTGCTCCATTGCTCCTCTCTTGCTGAAGGTTAGAATTATAAAAGCCCAAATGCACAGACATTTCCTTTAATAATACAAACCCGTTTTCTCTAGTCTGCCAGAATTGGGAGCGTCTGGTGGTTTCCATGGAGAAGGATATTTCTTACAAGGCCCAGCTATTTTTGCAGGCTATTTTGTAATGTATTTGAACTTGCAGTCTTGTGCCATTTCTGTTCTCCTGCTCCACGAGCAGGGCAGGGAAATGCAGCCAAATTCCCATTAAGGAGCAGCCAAGGGCCTCTGTCCCAGATGGTTTTAGGGTCAAGGCACTGTCTTTGTGCTGTCCCCTGGTTTTTGCTGTGTTTTCAAGGAGAATCCCCATGCAGGTGGGAGAGGTGAAGCTTCTGCTGCTGTGCACCAGCACAAGGATGCTGCTCAGACCCCAGGAAATGTTCCTTTGGGATGGGTAATTTTGCTGCTGCTGTTTCCTGTTCTGAATTTTGCATGGTCTGAGTTTGTTTTCCAATTGACAGCTTGGCTTTCTCCAATTTTGTAATTATATATAAAGTTTTGTCTAACAAATGCCATTTCTTCTTCCTTGATTCCTCTAATTAGAACTTAAACTGTGTTATTGGTCCTTCAGTGCTTTCTTCTCATGGCTGCAAGAAGAGAAAGCTCAGAAAAACGTGCCTAGACAACATCCTGTCTTTGCAGCTCGTCCCCTATTGCTTCAGTGTTGTCCACTACAAGTTTAATTACTGTGTGAGAAATACTTTTCTCAAGTGGAGCCAAAATCTAGGATTTAAGCCAAAGTAAATTAACAGTTCTCAGAAAACCTGGAGTCCCAAAGCCAAGAATTTCAAGGCTTTTAGGCATCTCTCTGTTATTGGCAGGCATCTCGTGATGTCATGTGGTAGAACAAATGGACACCCAAAAGCTGGAGTCAGCGTTGTGCCAGTTTAGCAGGAAAGATTAAAACCGATTTAATTTAGGGAGGCCAAACTGAAAATAATGATTATACACAGAAACGGTGGGGTTATTTCATAAGCCATATCTGTGCTTCTCCATTAGTGGCAAATTTCCAAGCTTCATTCTCAGTTCCTAAATTTGCACTCTGGTTTTTTTTTGGTTTGGTTTGTTTTTTTCCCTTTTTTAATTTTTTTTTTTTTTATTTTGGGGGCAGAGGGGATCGCTTATTTGTGAAGTTGTACTTGATTAATTGTATTTCCAAATGTGTTAAATGTAGTATTCTCTCTTTTTTTTTTCTCTCCTTTTTTTTTTTCCTCTGAATTTCCATACTACACAGACCAAACATTGAATTTGGTATAAAATAACTGGTGTTCAAGGACTTAGAAGGAAAAGAGCTATTGGCTGATGGAGTGAGGTTAACACAACGTTTGAGGAAAATTCCTAATGCTTGATTTTACCTGGTGTGTGCAATCAGGAGGGCTCTGTATGTGTGTGTGTGTTCAGTGCAGAGCTGATAATAAGAGTCCCTCTTTGTGTCTGGTTCTTGCAAACACAAAGGCCTGAGGAAGAAAGGGAGCTGTGGTGCTCTCAGGCTGTGCTGGTGCCTTTCTCTGGGGTGGTCAGATTGATCCTGCAGCTCCAAACGTGTGGGGTGTGCTGGGGACAGGGGAGAGCTGGGCTCTGCACGTGTGGGAGCTAGTGGGAGCCCTGGGGGTCATTTTGCTGGAAAATCTTCATGGAATCCAGGCTGGTTTGGGTTGGAGGGAACTTCAAAGCTCATCTCATCCCAGCCCCTGCCATGGGACGCCTTCCACTGGACCAGATGCTCCAAGGCCCATCCAGGCTGGCTGGAGGGGCCCAAGGCAGCAGGGCTGGACTCTCCCCCCACTCCACCTTGAGCTGAGCCCCCTCCTCTCAGACCAGGGCATCTCCTGCAGCACAGCCCTGAGGGGAAGGAGCTGGGGGGACTTCTCTGGCATCCCTCCCTCCTGCCCAGCATCTCCTGTGTCTGCTCAGCTCTCACCAGTCACAGCTTTGCTGTTTATCACTTCCCTGTGTTCAGTGCCAAGGTTCAGTGGCTGGAGAGGCTTTGGGGGCTGAACAAATCCATCCTGCCCAGTGGGCAGCAGCTGTGGCAGAGCCACCCCGGGCTGCTCCAGGCACTTCCAGAGTGCCCATGCCCTCAGCAGCCTCCTGGCCATGTGCCACCTGTGTCCCTGGGCCAGCTGTGCAGCCCTTGCACATCTGGCAGTGCTCACCCTGTCCTTGCTCTGTGTGCTGATGTGTTCATGGGGGGGTTGTTGTGCTCTTATAATCACAGTAATTAAAAAAAAAGAAAGAGGAATTCTGTCCCTGAATTTGTTTGTTGAGATATGTATCCTGTTGAAGGGCTCAAGGAAGGAAATGCTGAAAGCAAAGCAAGTCCTGATACATCAGCTTTGCCTCCTGGGTGCTGGGAGGGAATCACCCAGTGGGCAGCTGGGATGGCAGCATCCTGTGCCAGCCCTGCCTGGGCTGCCAGATGTTCCAGGTCTGGGTATTGTCCTCTACCAGCCCTGCCTGGGCTGCCAGATGTTCCAGGTCTGGGTATTGTCCTCTACCAGCCCTGCCTGGGCTGGCAGGTGTTCCAGGTCACTGCAGCACTCTGTACCAGCCTGTCCTGGGCTGGCAGGTGTTCCAGGTCACTGCAGCACCCTGTGCCAGCCTGTCCTGATGCTCCAGGTCTCTCTGGGTGGGACAGGCTGTGGTGCTGTGTGATTCCTGTACCGACAGCACTCGCTGCCATCCCTGCTGTGTCCCTGCATGTCAGAACCTCACCATTTACTGCATCTGGTGGGCAAATGGTGTAGTGTGAGAGTGAGGAGGGGAACAACACAGAGAGCAGGGTCAGAACATTTTACTATTTATTTTGTACCAGTGATTATTCAGTAGCTATGTGTGCATTATCACAAAATGCCTTTGCTCATGCAGGAAGGCTAGGTGGGCTGAGAATGAGCCCCCACCAAGTGGCCATGTGTACCTGTGTGTGTGTACACCTAATAACATAAAAGATGCTGCTGAAGGAGCTTGCTGGGTGTAGCTGTGACAGAATCCACGGAGAAAAGAGGAATCGTGTATTACAACCAATGTGACTGACTGAATTCCTTGTTTTGATGTTTGCTGTGGGTGTCAAGGATGTATAAATGCAAACAGCACATTCATAAATTATTTTGGGTTGCTGGTAGCTTTCTGAAGAAAATAATTTGTAATGAGCTTCATTTATGCACCAGAAATAAAGATGGGATTAGGCGAATATTGAACTGTAAATGCACTGGTGATTTTTGGCTTTTGTGCGTAGCACAGAGAATCTCATCATCTATCTCTGCTCTGATCTTGAATATGCAGAGCTGGCTGTGCCTTTCATGCAGCAGCTATTTTAGTGTGCAGCAGTCTGGCCTTGAGTGTGTTTGGTGAGCTTGGCAGGGCTGGCAGCAGCACCTGCCTGGGCTCTCCCTGCAGTCCTGCCGTGGCTCGGGGGCTCTGCTGGGCTTTGTGGGCAGAGCCTGACCTGCAGAGTCCCTGCTCAGTGTCAGGGCTCAGCTCCCTGCACTACAGCTGGGCTGGGGTGTGCTCCTGGTTTCCCCCTCCAGCTCCACAGGTGAGCAGGTTGGGTCCCTGGCCCAGGGAGGGCTGGGCTGCAGAGAGGTCGAGTCACTCCCACACCAGGAATTGCTCTTGGCAGGAATTGCAGATGTTGTACCTGGAGATTTTGCCTTGCTGCTCTCCTGCTGAGGTTTATGTGTTTGAGATTCCAGCAGTGACTTGCCAGGGCTGCCTTTGGGTGCCTCACTTTAGGGATGTGGTTTTTAGCCAGACTGAGGGGCTCCTGTGTGGTGAGCTGGATTGTCACAGCCAGCCTTGGTGTAGGTGAGGAATGGCTCTGTCTGAGGTGATTTGCTCTGTGCAGATGCTGAGAGTGTGCTTTGGCACCCCTGGAACTGCAGGCACCCCCACACACACCTGTGGCCAGTGCTCACATGGGGCATGGGCACACTGACAGCTCGGTTTAGGGTGCACACAGGTGCCCATGTTGGCAAGCCCTGGTTTTGCTGCAAAAGGAGGGTGCATCAGCTCATTTTTGGAGTCTGTTAGATGAGGAAATGTGCTCTTTGCTGATGCATTTTAACGAGGCTGCTGAACCCTTGGGTGATTAGTGTATTGGTGCCACAGCGTGCACGGTGCTGAGAGCACTTACAGCCCTGATCTCAATTTCACACAGGTGCAGACAGCAAATATTTTTTCTTAGCAATTTCAGGCTCACACACTTAAAACGAACTTAGATATCTTCTCCATTTGTCTCTTTATATCTGCTGTGCATAATGGTTTTGGAGGGGCTGGGGTTAGTGACAAACAATGTGTTTTGGGCTGAATTGCTTGGACTGAGCCAAACCAGTTGTGTTCCTGTAAATCAGGTTCACTGAGGAAGCAGCTTCTCAAACTCTGCCCATACCTGTGACCATTAAATGTGAGGGGCCCTGGGTCAGGAGCTTTGGTGTTGGTTTCACCTGCTGGTATAATTTTTCCAGTTCTGGTACAGGGTTGTTCAGACCTCAGAGCCTCCTCCAGTGCCTAAAGGGGCTCCAAGAGAGCTGGAGAGGAACTTTGGGAAAGGGCATTGAGTGCCAAGACAGGGGGGAATGGCTTCCAACTGCCAGAGAGCAGGGATGGATGGGATACTGGGCAGGAATTGTTCCCTGCAGGGTGGGCAGGCCCTGGCACAGGGTGCCCAGAGCAGCTGTGGCTGCCCCTGGATCCCTGGCAGTGCCCAAGGCCAGGTTGGACATTGGGACACCCTGGGACCGTGGAAGGTGTCCCTGCCCCATGGCAGGGGATGGAAGGAGAGGGTGTTCAAGGTCCCTTCCATCCCAAACAATTCCTGGATTCTGATTCCATGATGACCAATGACATTCTCAGCACCTTTTCTTTCTTTCTTTTTTTTTTTTTTTTTTTTTTTTAATGAGCTAATTCTTTAGCGTGAAGGTCTGCTTCATCTTATTTAGCCTTTTAGATTTTGCAAAACAGCCTTGCCCCTTGTTGGGCTGCCTGGAATTGTACTTCCACTTTAATTTAGTCACCTTGAAAGGGGACTGCCAAAAACAAAGGCAGGATTCAGTGATACGGATCAGCTTACACCAAATCAGCATTGTTGCCTGAGAATATCTCTTGCAGTGAGAGGAGCTTGAAACCTGCAGGGTGTCTTTTTATGAAAAAAGCAAAATATATACTTATTTGTATGCATAGACCACCTAGGGGAGTTTCTTTTGAATTTTGCAGTGTTTTAAACACTCATTGATGTGAGTGCTTATTGCAAAAGCAAGGACAAATAAGATGTACAGTAGCTAAAGGGCCATTTTTGCCTGGAGGTGCACAGGAGAGGAGTAAACAGGATTCTTTAGAATCAGAGGAAGGAGGAACAGCTGTGGGGACATGTCACCTGCCAGCACAGTGGCCCAGGACCTCAGCAGTGGGAGCAGTGTTGTCTTACACCTTTTCAGAGATGCCAGATTACAGTGCTTCCTGAGCTACACAGGCTAGATAGAGGGTGGTGAGTACGAGCTGATAAATACGTCTGCATTTCTTTATTGGGGGCTTAATATCTGATAGCTTCTCTTCCCCTCACTGATATCCAGCTCTGGGATATTCCTCACTGATCTTTCACAGACAACTAAAACCAGTTCCATCTAGGCTGGCCAGCCTTCTGAGGTGGGACAGGCAGGACAAGGCAGAATTGCCCAGCCATGGTTGGCTTTTGGGCTGACAGGTGGAGCAGGGGAGTTGCTGTTTGTGATGTTCCCAAGAACCCCTGAAACACAAATAATGAAATCTGGACTCTGATGCATCTTATTGCATAGAAATACATCCTGTTTGGTTTTTGGGCAAAATTTTATGTCTCAGATTGCACAGTGTAAGGGAATAATTGAATTACTGAAGTCTCAGAGAGAGGAAATGGAAGTACAAGAATTTGTGAACACAAGGTGTTGGGTACAACTTATGGAAATAAGATGAGAGGTACTTGTGGGCCTTTTAGGACCACTTAATTTTATTTCCTAGGTGCCAGTGCAGTAAAATTTAGGCAGAAGTTTTCAGCTTGAGGGCTCACAGTGTTGCAGGTTTTCTGTGCCCAGGACTCTGAATTGTAGCTGGCTCTAGGGTGGGTTGTAAGAAGCTTTTAAGACTTGAGTGGTAGCTCAAAAGTAATTTGATATGTCTTCAAAAGCAGCATGAGGAGCTGTTAGTTCAGCAAATTATGGGTGGTGTGGAAAGGTCACTGCAGCCCACCCAGCTCTCACAGCACTGCCCACCAGCTGGGCAGGGACTGACCAGGAACTTTTGGTAAAATCTGTGAATAGCCATTGAAACCAATATCCTACGAGCTGGGAGGCTGCTGTGTGCCCAGCTGCCCTCCCTAACTGGGTGTTTGAATTTCCAGTTTTGTTAACTTCCCGTTCAGGATTCTGCTAATGAGTTTAAGAGCACCTGTGAGCCTTTCCCACAGGTGGGAGCTTCCCTTCCCCTCCTCTCCGAGTCTGTCATTCAGCCTCACATTTCAAATCCTTGGATTCTTCCTAAAGCTGGTTGAGAGCAGTGCTGCCATGGTGTGGGATGGGTTTGCTTTAATGCTGAGGGGGAGGCCTGTAGGCTGGAAACATCTTTATATCAGCTACCAGTCAGTGTTGGCATCCCTTGCTTCCAGAGATATTCCAGCCTTTTCTTCTCCCTGCCCTTTCCAAGGCTCTGTAGGGATGATGGCCCTGCCCCATTCCCCCAGGCCACTTAGCCAGGGCAAGTCCTGGGTCTGTATTCCTCACCCTGAGGTTATTTGGGGGAAAATATGCTCCCAGGAGCATCCTGAAATCGTGTAGGAAGCAGCTGTGGATTCCTAGGATCTGTGAGCAGACAGGGACACAGGGCCAGATGTGCTGCAGCAAGGACAATCTGCTCCTGTGGCTATCAGATGCTTTAGGGGGTGGTTCTTTGAATTGTTGTGAAAGATTTGATTGTTTCTGTTGTTTTTTTTTAAGTGGCCTCCATCACTGTGGTTTGTAGAATTGATTCCTCACCCTTTTCCCAGAAGGCGCCATCACACCTGAATAGACCTTTCAAATTCAGCTCCCTTGAAAATAATGGAATTAGGCTGTGGTGTTGTTCCCGTTTAGGAAATCAATCTCTTTTTGAAAACCCCCGTGCTTTTAGGGAGAGCAGAACCTGACAGAAGGATCTACCTTCCCTCTGCAGAATCCCCCTGGAGACATCTGCTCTTGGTGGGCATCCCCTGATGTTCTCTTCCCTGTTGGGGGAGATTTGCTGTGATTTTGGAGCTGCCATGTCCTCGAGTAGTTCTGTGCTGTTGCCTCTGTTAGTATTTAATGCTGATCTCTTTGCACTCTCTCCCTTTATCTTTTGTGACATTTATGTCAGGCCGTGGACAAACAGCGCTGCGCTCGGGTTTTATTTTCGGCAGCGCTCTCCTGGCGCAGCGCAACCACCAGACTGCATTTCACAACCATCCCCTCTGCCAGAGCTGTGAAAACTGCTCCTCTCTTCATTCAGCAGAGCTCATTACTGCTGCTGGGTCCTCTGTGGCCTCTTTCCAGAGCTTCTTAGTCCTTTTGGAGCCAATTCTTTGCTGTTCCTTGTTGGACACCGAGTCGTGGGGATGTCCGCGATGATTTGCTGATGAGAGGCTGTGGATCCGTGGAAAGCCATGGGTTTCTTCTTGACAGTCCTGAGTGGTGCAATATTGTGTTGGCTGCTTTGCTTTTCCTATTTCCCCTTCTTCGTTCTGCTGTATTTTTATATATATAAATTATACTTATATAAAATAAACAAGGAAGTTTCTGTAGAAAATAAATCGTTGTTGAGAGAGGGCAAAATGACACTAAATTGGCAGCTTTACAGTAGGTATGATGCCTTTGATTGATTAGTTGTCAAAGAAATGTAATGTACTAAACATGATGAAGATTAAGGATGTGAAGATGGTTAAAATTCAAGTTGCATAAGTGTTTGGTGTTAGGTTTAGAGCCTCTTCCAGAATTTTAATTTTGAAAATGCAAAGTATTTGTTTTATGCTATTCCTTAGGAGCCCTCTAGATGTTTTGAAAATTTTGAGTTCTTCAAAAAGCAACAACAACAAACAAAACACAATCTGAAAGTGTTTAGTATTCACAGTTCGTGAATTAGATAGAGACACTTTTTTTTTTTTTTTTGAGATTAATAATGAGCTTCTGAGATGCATTAGACACCAGATAGAGGAACTGAGCACCAGAAATAATAGTAGCATTATCCTGAACCTCGTAATTACTCTCAGGGTCTGATTTTACATTGTATCTACTGTTCATGAAATAGCAGCATATTTTGGAAAGGGGCTTTTTACAGTGACATGTAGTGATAAAAGAAAAGGGGAATGGCTTCCCACTGCCAGAGGGCAGGGATAGATGGGATATTGGGAAGAAATCCTTCCCTGTGAGGGTGGGGATGCCCTGGCACAGGTTGCTCAGAGAAGCTCTGTCTGCCCCTGGATCCCTGGAAGTGTCCAAGGTTGGTTGGAGCTTGGAGCAGTGGGATAGTGGGAGTCTCCCTGACCAAGGAATCTTAAAGTCCCTTCGTGCCCCAGCTGTTCAGTGTGATTCTGACAAGAACCCGCCTCAAACCTGTGCTGCCAACTTCTGCAGCTCCCTTCCTGAAACACTCCAATAAACATCTTTCTTTCCCTCCTGGGAGCCTTCTCTAGGTCTGCACCGCCACCACAGCATTGTTCTCAATCATCTCCGCTGCTGTGATGCTGAAGAAGTGAAGAAAATGAAGTGCCCCAGACCTGACACCAGTTCAGCTGGTGACAAATGACTGTCACACTGGCCAGTGTAGCCTGCTTGTTTCTGTTCCCCTCTCCCTGCAGAGTGATGCCGAGTTGGACTGCGAGCTGAAATCGTCTCTGTGTTCGGTGCTTGCACCAGCACCTGGGACTCACCATCATCATTGCCACAAGCTGCACTTCAGGAGAGACCAGGGAACACATTGTCAGACGTGATGGCAGGTGATAGGGACCCTCAGGCTGCTCTGACCACGGTGATCTGTCAAAAGCTGCACCAATTGCAGGGACTTGGCCTCTGAAAGCTGCCCTGGGTTAGCAAAGGTGAGGTGATGACAGCTCTGGTTTTCCTTGCTAAGACAAACTGAGAAGTTTTAGGCAGGAATTTTGTTGTTAGGCCCTGCCAGTGCCAGCAAGGTTTTGGGTTCTCCACTGACACATCTTGCTGTGAAAAGACACCAGGTGAACTTTAAACCTGAGTTTGCTGTGGCTGTGTTCTGTTGTTTTGAACTGTTTTGCTGTTGTGAGCTGTGTTTTGCTGTTCTCCCGAGTGTGGAGGGATGAGGGTTTATCTGCAAACCCTCTGCAGCCTTATCTGGGTCTTTCATGTGCTGCAGACCTCTCACACAGGGACCTGGGGAGAAGCTGGCTGTGGGTGGAGAAGCCTGTCCGTGGGTCCTGCTCCCAGCTGTGTCACCAGCTGCCACAAAGCCAACTCAGTGTGCTCTCTCCTCCTTTTCCCCTATCTTTCACCTTTAAAATCGGTTGTTGATCATCTCTGCTACTTGTGTGGTGGACCCACAGTGACACCAAACCCTTCCACGTCCCCAGGGGTGTTTAACCCCTGCAGTCAGACACAGTGATGGCCTTTCACCATCCTGCAGGGGCAAAATGAGCCAGCTGCTGCCTCAGCATGTGATTTGTAGGCAGCCCTTCCAGAAGCTCCTCGTGTGGTGTCTGGAATGAGTTTGTCAGAGCAGACTTGAGATGAAAGTCACTAAACTACCATAAATGGGGAGCTCCAAGGTATTGTTTTTGGAACTTCGTTTAAGAGCATGGCAGCTCTTTAAACTGATTTCAGTAATGAATAATTAAAGCATAAAGTACAAGAAAAGTAAATATTAAACAGAAGCTATAGAATCTGTTGAAGACAAAGGAAGCTTTATTTTTTCTTCATCTTTTGCCCAACTTCTCCTCCTGCATGGAAATCCCTGGTCTGGACAGGAGGAAGCAGGGGGATATGCAACCATCAAACCCCTATTGGAGATTACAAATTCCTTCTTACTTTTTAACCACTCTCTTCTAAATTGTCCTTCCTTGCTTAACTTGTGGATATAATTATTCAGGTAATACCCCATTTCTTCCTTTCCTGGAAATATTTGTGGGCCTTGTAATCAGAGAGGCTGGGAAGTTTCAAAGCTGTTCCAGTGAGAAAAAAACCTGTGTTCAAGCTGCAGTCCTAAGTTGTGTTCAGCAGGAGTTAAACAGGGACTAAAGCAGATGAATATAGGGACTTGTGTTGTGTGTTTGCTATTAAAATTAATAAAACCTTCCTAGAAAATGGCTGATTAAGAACTGCATTAGGTAGCAAATAGAAAATGAAGCAAATCCTTTGAGTAATTTCTCCAGATTCCCTCTCACCCCCCCCACCATGTTCTGGACTCTTACAAAAGATAAGTTTATTTAGGGTCTCTGTGGTTAGAAGTCAGATTAGATATTGGTTGGGGCTGTGTTTATTAATCAAGACTAGTGATAACCAAGGGCTTCCAGGAGGTATCCAGGCAATCCTCACCAAAGCCCAGTAAAGGTGAATAGATAATATGTGTAACTGGTAGATCAGGAACAAGCATTCAAGGTTGATGAAGACCTAATTTCCATTTAAAAATGAAACCAAACCTAATCTGAGGTGTTAGAAACAGTAAGAGTGATGCATTAAAGGGAATTTATAGGTAATATTGATCTTTATTCTGCATTGAAGTTTGCCAGGCCCCAGGTAAGGGGGAGCTACCTTGTACCTCAGGAAATGACAGCAAAAGCAGATCCAAATGTCACTGCTGACTCTGTCAGTGACAGAGTCACCTGTGACTGGCCTTCTCCAACACTGATTTGCCTTGATTTCTTATGTTTGAACAAAAACCCCCAGAGTGGTTCCACAGCCATCACTCTGCCACCCCTCCCAGGGGCTGTGTGGGTGATGTGCACCAGGTTTCCAGGACCCCAATCCTGAGATTGTTTCCAGTCTTTTTTCCTTGTGGTTGAACTGATTTTGGAGCAAAGCCATTCACTGATCATTGCTGGATTAGTCACTGTGGCTCTGATGTCAGAGGTTGCTTGGGATTAAATTTAATACAAAACCTGGCTTTTGCAGCATCTTATTTTTAAGTGCTTGGATCCCTGAGTGGAGCCCTAAATTTGGGTTAAATACAGACTGCATAGGAGCCTTTGCCACTGGACAAGGTGATCTTTTAAAGCCTGGAGCATCTGGAGCACCTTCCAGAGTTTCCCAGGCAGGAAAGGACAGAGAGGACAACTCTGTATCCAGAGAGATGATGGGCACAGAGCTGGAGGGATGTGAAGGGAAGCTTTGGATTCAGCCCCTTGGGGAGTGTGGCTGTGAGCTCAGGTTCCTGCAGATTTCAGGGGCTGCCACACCTGGGGGTTCTTGGACCAGGTGAGCCCAATTCCTGCCCAAACCCAGTCCTGGGCACCCAGCCCTTCTCTCTGCTCAGCCTCTAAACCTGAGTTGCTCCATCAGAGCAGCCACCAGGGACTTCTGGATATTGGCTGGTGCTTGTCAAGCACTTGAAGATTAAATATGCTGCGTTGTGAACAAGTTTTTGCTTTTCTTGTATTGAGCTGGGATACCGAGGTGATGAGTGTGGTGTAAATATCTGGAGAGAGAAATGCTGAGCATAATAATTTGTATTGATCTCAAAAGCTAAAAGACCTTTCTATAGCACTCTGCTTTCTTGGTGTGTATTATGGCCATGTAATAACAGAATTATTATTTCAGCAAAAGAATCAGGAAGAGGAGTTTATTATTCTAATAAACTAATTTTGGAAAGAATAATTAATTTGATTCAAGGTGAAAACTAATGGTCTAACTTAGTGTGGGATTAACATATTGAGCATCTCTTGGCTCTGCAGGAACAGTGGTTTACAGGCTAATGTTTTGTTTTATTTATAATGATGCTCTGCTTAGAGGATATTTTAGAGTTTGTTTTTGTTTTGTTGTTTTTTGGATTTTTTTAAGGCTGTCGTTATTAAAAAACAGTTCTAAAAAACAATGATCCCTTGTCCCTGAGCTAAGCTTTTTATAAATGTGATTTTTTTTCCCCTAAACAAACAAAGCCCCCTAATTATAAAGGATGGCAACTCTCAGATAGCACTGGTATGATTTAATTTGCCACTTGCTATCATTATCTGAGTCATTCCCAGGGAAGAAAACACGGAGAGTACTCCTGGAGGTGCTGCAGGAGGGCTGATACTGCTCCAGTACACTGTGGTAGTGATTCTTGGATGGGTTTCTTCCTTATAGGTTCAGTACACATAATTGATGAAGTGTTTAGAACACGTAAACCCTTTCAATCTAAAGTATGTGAACAATTCTACAGTTACTAGTGCTTCTGCTGCTTTTCAATTTTTATTTATTTTTTAAATCTATCACTGTCTGAGGTGTGAAATGTTTTGAACTGGCCTAATTAAATGGTCATTCCAGAGCCTTTTGATGAGCTGAAACACAGTATTGCAAAGCTGTTCCCACTCTGCCCTGAGAAATGGTCAGCACTGGATTTGCTGCAAACATTTGGCAACGGGACGGGGATTTCCAGCCCTGCCTGGGATGGAGATACACACTTATTAAGGAGATCCTTATTAAATATCTTGAAAATCCTGATGAGCAGTTGGTGTTCCTCACAGAGACACTTTGTCTTGCGCTGGGAGAGCGGTCGCTGAGCAGCTGTGCTCGGATTCCTCTCGGCACAGTTGTGTCTCAGCTCTGCCAGAGGCAGCAGATGATGCTCCATGGCCTGACAAGGCCCTGTCCCGGAGGGATGGAGTTGGGTGAGTGAACTGACAGAGGTTCTAGTTCACAAAATGGGCTGGAATTATTAATTCTGGTAGCAGGAGTGTGAAATACAGAATCCCTGTGTCTGCGGAGAAAAAGGAGGGGCCACCACGTTAAACAAGCACTGGTCCCTTCCAGACTGGTTCCAGAAGGAGCAGTACGTTTTCTTTATTTAATTTTTTTTTTTTATATGTGCTCAAATTATTTAAATGCTGCATGCAAGGCAAAAAAAAAAAAAAACCAACCCCACGAAGAAAACACAATTAAAACATTAATTATTAGTGCTGGGAGTATTTTGAGTCATTTTTGTATTCAATCGGCTGTAATTAAATACTCAGTGAACACAAAATTAGGTCATATATTATGTAAATAGGATGAGACATCCACTAGCTCCAGCAAGAAATGCATTGGAGTCCTTAAGGGTACAATTCAGGGATGGACTCTTGGAGCCTAATGGGTTCTGTCTGACCCTGATTTCCTTCTGTGCCCACCTGAGCAGGGAGCAGATCCCATGGAGGATGTGGGATGTGATCCATGCTGGGCCACCTGCTCCTCATCTTCTCAGCCAGGTTGAGTTGGGTTCTCCCAGGGGAAAGATTTTCTCCCTGTCCCCAGTGCCTCTCTCTGCTGTCACCCAGCCCCGTGGATTGAGCACATCCTTTAGACACAGAATGAATTTTGGTATATTAAGCAGAAATTAATAAATGCTTTGATGGTTTTGCTGAGCGATGCTGGGAGCGCTCAGCGCTGCCCAGGATCAAGCCCTCTATTCTCTAACATGACACTTGATAACTCCTGGTTTAGCAGTCTTAATTGCAAATGCCAAACCTGATTTTGCTCCCTTTGGGCATAGTGGAAGCAGTAACAGGTCCATTATTATTAATCAGAATGTTTATGTAGCTCTTAAAGAAAGAAATAACAAATACCAAATCAAGCTGCTGGATTCTGCTCTCTTCTGACAGGGGCTTGCTGGGGGAACCAGCATCTCCTGTCACTCTGAGCTGCTTCATCCTCGTGCCCTCCACTCCTTGTGTTCCTTGTTCCCATCTCCAGAAATGGCTCTCAGAGCTTTCCCTGCCTCCCCCTGTTCTTTTTTCCCAACTCTCCAAGTTCTCACTTTTAAATCCAAACATGAACACCATTCCTTGTCCTCCATCCCCATCTGCTTCCCACTGGAACAGGCTGCCCAGGGCAGTGGTGGAATCACTGTGTCTGGACAGGTTCAGAAACCCTGAGGATGGTGGTGGCCTTGGCAGTGGGAGTGATTGGACTTGATGATCTTGGAGGGTTTTTCCAGCCTTGATGATTCTGTGATGCCATTTTGTTCCCCCATGGAAGAGGCTGCAATTCAGAGGAGAGGGGGTGTTGTACATCAAATATTCTGTTGGAGTCCTTCAGGTAATAATTTCTAGAGTGTGTTCAGTTTGGTGCTGTTTGTATTCTTCAGGTGATGAAAGAATCAAATTGTGGTTGTCTATATTTTGATTTTTTAAGAGAGCTAATGTCTTTTCTAGCCTCTTTCCTTCTTCTCCATCCTCCCTTCTCCCCCACCCCAACCAAAAAATAATCTTTATTTTATAGAATTTCTTTTTGTAGCCCACAGCTGATTCTTCATAGATCCCTGAAAAAAGCAGGATGGTTTAAATCAGTAAGACAAGATCAGCCTTGGCACTGGGAGTAAGGTTAGTCCATGGAGGGGTGCAGTGGAAACTCTGCTGCTCCCAAACCCTGACATGGGAATCCAGTTAACCCACAGAAGGGAAATCAGTGAGGATATTTCTGTAAGGGGCGTGCCATGTGGTTTTTGTACCCAGATAGTGTTTTTTTCCTAGCTCTCCATGAGGTAGGAAAGAGCTCATCAGGTCTGTGCATCGGGAATTGACATGTCTGGAGTCCTCAGGAGAGGAAAGGATGGCAGTGTTGGGGCTCTGGAGAAGGGACTTGTGCCTGAGGCCCTTCTCTCACCTCTTGGAACTCTGAAAGCTGAGTTACAGAGTTGCTCCCCTTGTTTGCTGTGCCATTTTTACCTCTGGAATTGGGGTATAATCCAGTATTTTGGAATGGAAAGCTTATTCCTCTGGCTAAGCTGCTGTAAACCTACATGGACCTTTGTCTTGGTTTGGAAAGACAGGTGTGTCTGCCAGGGAAAGCCAGAGCCTCCCTTGGAATGGAGAATGTAAACCCCCTCCCTCTGAATTATTATAATTTTGAAATTTAAGGAGCTTTCAGGCAAAGATATGGGAACATGAACAGATATGGGAACAGTTCTTTACTAGGAATATTAAAAATAAAAATGTAGTAATATATAAAAGTAAGTGAAGAAAAAGAAAGAAAGCACTGACAGAGTCAGAATGCAGCCTTGACACCCTGTTGATGCAACCCAAGACAACCTTCAGGGCTGATGGTTGGTGGATTGCAAATGTGGGCAGCTTGTAGGAGCTGGAGACCCCAGGAATGGGATCTCAGGCACTGTAACTACTCACAGTAACTCACAGTGGAGGAAAATCGAGGCAGAGTGGCCACTCTGAGGCCCTGATATTTCACTTTCAAACTTCCTTCTAGCTGGGAGGGTCAGGCTTGGCTGCTCCCAGCTCGGTACTGTCAGGAGGCATGGATTCAGCTTATCAAGCAGTGCTGGGCTTGCTAAGAGCTTGGCAGACATTATAGAAAAGCGAGATGCTATTCATGCTGCAGTGGATAAGGAGTTGGAAGGCTTTGGTTTGAGATTGCGAGAGGCTGAGAGGAAAATTGAAGTCATGGAGATAATGATCATTGGACCTAATGCTGCTCTTGCTGAGAATGCCAAAGGCCAGGTTGTAAGGCGTGCAGAAGTCCAGTTGATCATCTGGAAAATAAGTGCAGATTGAGTATTATCATCTTGGTGGGAGAATCTTGTGAATATATTGATGGAGAAGCTCAGAGATTCGTGTGCTGGTTGCAGGGTGCTGGTTGAGTGGCAGAAATGTGAGGTGGAATTTTTCAAGTGCTTCAGTCTGTCGTAAGGGCGTCACGTTAGCGAAATGTCAAGCTGCTAAGCACTGATTTCCCAGGACAATAAACCAGTGATATTATTGCTAATATTATTATGACACAGTGACTTGAAACTGGTGCATATGATGCAATTCCAATAACAACAAAAATCTGTGGTTTTTTTTCACTAACTGTTGCGGGATTGTTCAGTCTAAAATATCAGGGGGTAATTTTAATGCTCTGTGACTTCTGTGTGTCATTTGGATTTGGTTTTTTTCTCATACATCCTAAAAAATAGTTCAGTCTGGTGGCACTGAAAATCATTCAGAGTGTTCTGCCTTCTTATTGCCAATAGGCTATAATTTAATAAAACACTTGCTACTTACGTAAAAATCAGCAGAGAGAGACATCTGGACTGGAGTTGCTGCCATAGGCCTACAGCTTTCCTTTCCTTCTTTTTCTAAAGAGGAGAATGAGATTTTAGTTTAAACTGTTTTTACCCAGCACACTGTGTGCCAATAGGCAGTGAATAGATACCATCTCCTCAGATGTGCACACAATCAGATTTTATCCTCCAGCACTGGAGGTTCTGTGTGCAGCTGCTGACAGAAGATTTTATTTGCCTGACAGAGGTCCCTGTGGACAGAGAAATTGTTCCCCACCGACAAGATTGGTCCTTCAGCATGTTTTTGGATTGTCTTCCTTCAGAATTTTTCCTTCTTAAAGGTCGGCCGATTCCCTCCAAACTATTAAACATCCTCTATTAAGGAAAAATAAAACGGTTGTGCTGTAGATAATATGAAAATTACCATTCTGACCTTTTTCTCTGCATTTCTTCAGTTTCCTCTCCATGAGACAGCAGGGATGTGTCCCACAGCCCTGGGCTGGGAGGGCACACATGGTGGTGGTTGTGCCTGCCTGTGCTTTTACACTTGCTTGGGAGGGGTTTTAAAAAGGGATTCAAAAAGTGGATTAACCATTCACTTTTGGTATCATTGCTTGTGTGGCAGACCCGTGGTGTGCCTGGCACTGGTTGTTCCTTGCAGAAGTGCTGTGGGGCCGTGGCTGCATCAGGTTCACATTTCCTTTGCAAGAGGACCAGGAATTGCCTCCCTTGGTTCTTTGGGAAACAGTGAAGGCATGTTGTGATTCTGGGCTCTGCTGCCTCAGACTGCTTGGGATTTCAAACTTTGTTTTTGTAATCTGAAAATGGATGGATGCTGGGAGTTTTCCTGTGGCCTAGGGCATTCTGTAGTAAAAGAGAAATTGGAAACCAAGGGTTATATTCTATATTCTGTATTCTATATTCTGTATTCTATATACTGTATTCTGTATTTTATATTCTATATTCTATATTCTATATTCTATATTCTATATTCTATATTCTATATTCTATATTCTATATTCTATATTCTAT
>VZUI01047789.1:0-79525 GCA_013401135.1 Cettia cetti | reverse complement strand
GCGGGTGTCGCAGGGCCCGGCAGCCCGCGGGCGCTCTTAGGCCGCGGCCCCCCCGCCCCGCCGACCCCGGGTGGGCTCCCCGCCGCCCCGGCCCCTCCCGCCCTCCGGCAGCGGCGGCCGGCAGGATGCTGCCCTCGCAGGAAGCCTCCAAGCTGTACCATGACAACTACGTGCGGAACTCGCGCGCCATCGGCGTGCTCTGGGCCATCTTCACCATCTGCTTCGCCATCATCAACGTGGTGGTCTTCATCCAGCCCTACTGGGTGGGCGACAGCGTTAACACACCCAAGCCCGGGTACTTCGGGCTGTTCCACTACTGTGTGGGCAGCGGGCTGGCGGGCCGGGAGCTGTCATGCCGCGGCTCCTTCACCGACTTCAGCACCATCCCCTCGGGCGCCTTTCAGGCGGCCGCGTTCTTCGTGCTGCTCTCCATGGTGCTGACGCTGGGCTGCATCACCTGCTTCGCCCTATTCTTCTTCTGCAACACCGCCACTGTCTACAAGATCTGCGCCTGGATGCAGCTGCTGGCAGGTACACACCGGCACCGGGAGCCACGGGCGCTGAGAACACCGGCCTGCCCCGGGCCTGGCGGCGGGGGACGGGTGGGGAGAATGTGGGCAGCGCTGAGTGTGCGGCACCCGGGGAGCCCCTGGCAGCAGTAGTGGGATCCCTGGCTACAGGGAACACCCAGGTTGCTCAAGGAAGCTGGGCTGAGTCCAAGCACTGCAGGGCCGTGGTTCCAGTATCCAGCCCTGCAGTTTCGTGGGACACCCAGGCCAGGTGCTAGTGCTGTCAGATTAGCAGGAATGGGACACTGGCACCCAGGCCTGCCTGGTATCCCCTGGCCACAAGGAACACAAGAAATGCTTAAGAAAGCTGGGCTGGGTACAGGTACTGTGTATCCATAGGGCATCCCAGCTAGGAGCTGGCCCTAGGATGTCCCAGCACTTCCTGGGACAAGCAGGCCAGGCACTGGCACTGACAGAGCTCCACAAACAGGTGCTGTCTCTAGGCACTGGCACCTAGATCTCCCCGGGCAGAGGTTGGCCACAGGGAGCACTGCGATTGCTCAAGGAAGCTGGATGGGTACAAGCATTGTAGGGCCACGGGTCTTCTCAGCCAAGAAATGTCCTCAGGACACTCTGGGTCTTCCTGGGACATCCAGACCAGGCACTGGCACCAGGAATGGTGGCACCTGCTTGGGGTGCTGGAACCTGGGATTCCCCAGGCAAGGTCTGACCCCAAGGAAACATAAGGCTCCCTGGGACACAGCCGGAGGGAAAGCTGGATCATAGACCCACCTCAGGTGACCTCAAAACAGGCAGTGACCCTGGGACACCTGGGTAGTCTGGAGCAACTCAGGACATCCTGGGCTAAGGATCCACCTTGGGGCACCTCAGTACACCCCGGTCAAGGACCAGCATTGGGACACCCTTCAACAGGGTGCGTTGCACAGAGGCAAGGACCAAGTGCAAGATGGCCTAGGACACACTGGATCAGCTCCCTGAATCCCTGGGGATTCAGACACCCCAGCACACTCTACATCAGGGAGTCAGCTTCCCTGTCAACCCAAGAGACATGGGGTTGTCCCCAAGAGATATTCACTTTAGGGGAACTCAGCCCCCAAAGGGACCCCACCACTGGAAGAAGCCCATGCATGGATTCCCCGTCCCTGTAAAAGCACCCTTCAGCTCCCCCTTAAAGACAGATTGTACCCAGACCCCTCTCTCCTGCATCATGAAAGGGCTGTGAGAACAGGCCTCTCCCAGCTCTTTCCAGTGCTTCCTGGAGAGGAACAGCATACATTTACCTTGGTGTTTCCCCAGACATGACCATTCAAGCCTAGTAATTAACCCCCCCAAAAGTGATCCTGTCTATAGATCCTCCTTAGCCCCCTCTAGAAATGAAACCCCACTGTAGATGTACCCCAAGACCCTCACGGACTCACTCCTCAAACTGACACTGTACAATAATCCAAACCTTTCCCCAGAAGGGGACCTGATGCCTATATTGGTAAGGATCCCAAGTAGCCCCTTGTGCACAGATTTCCAAGGTGTCCTCACACAGGGTCTGTCCTTTTGGGAAAAAGAACCTGAGGAATGATGTTGAGCTTCCATTGGTAGCAAGACCCTTCATTTCCTTCTCTGCTCAGTTTTACCAGGTGTGGTTAAACACTTACTCTCCACTGCATACTAAGTGTGGCAGTCCTTGATGTGGAAGGATACGGCCCCTCCATGTGAGGACCTTTCAGCTAGCCCAGCTCTTTCCCTTCCAGCTGGCTTGGACTGGAAAGCCTGACCTCCCCTCACCCAGATCAGGACCACAGCCAGACCTGGAGCTGCCTTGGCTTATCAGGAAATTCCCTCATCTTTAATTTTCCCCGTTCTGAAGATTTATCAGTTTAAAGCAAGCTCAAAGCCCAAATCCTACCGATTGTCGGCAGCTTAATCAAGTGGCTTGGAGAGTCCAGCTGCTACTGCTGCACAGGGAGCTGTGTGGCAGAGGGCACTGCACTGGAGGCAGTCCTGGGTCTTCTCCCTGTTGCCTCCTGTCCTGTCCTGGCACAGGTTTGGGTGGCCATGATGGCACTTCGATGTTGTCACCTCTGGGTACCCTTCACCTTGCCTTGGGGCTTATCCTTGGTCACACTTTGCACCTTGTAATTACATGTGTTGCTTACATTGCACTTGTGAGAACCCTGAGTGCTCAGCTCAGTGGGGCCATGGGCAGGCTCTTCTGGCCCCAGCCAGCTCAGGTTGGCTTGGAGCTCTCCCAGAGCAGCACGGCTCCATGCCTTCTCTGTCAGGGAAAGTCCAAGGCAGCATTAATAGAGAGTGGCCCTTCACCCTGCCCTGAGACGGGGCAGCATGAGAGAGCTGCTGTCCTACAGGACAGGCTGATGTTCCCATCAGAGAGGGCCTGGATGCAGAGGTGGTGGTGTGGTGTGTCTCAGCAAGAGAGAGTCCTGTCTGGCTGGGCTGAGCTTCCCTGGGCACATCTGGGGCAGCCACAGGTGGATGTGTTACCCTGTGCAGGGAGAGGGAGCTGCCAGGACCTGTGGAGAGAATACCACAGGCCAAATCTTATGGATAGGACAGGGGTATAGCCTGATGCAGGCTCTGGCACATCATGACGGCAAACTTCAGAGATTCACCTGGCTGGGAGGTTGGAGGATTCTGACAGAGCAGAGAGCCTGCAGGAGCAGAGAAGGAAAAGACATTCCTCCTGCCTCAGTGAGGGTTTAGCTGTAGAAGAACTTGCACTACTACGGCAGAAGCAACTGTGAGGCCCAAAGTCTCTTGGTCTCACTGGTGAAAGCCAGGTGAGGGAGGTGATGGGCAGAGAGATGGGGCAGAGGTGTTCCCCACCCCATCCCTGTGGGACAGCTGGTGCAGAGTAAAAGGCTGCTGATTGTGGGCATGGATGGGCTCTTCAGAGGAGAAAAACCAAGTGTAGGAATGTGGGGGAGGAGGATGAGGAATTCAGAATCTCTTTAAAAAAAAAAAAAAAAAAAAAACCCAAGAAAACCCCAACCAACTTTAAATCATCAATGTCTAATTAGTGGACAACAATCAAGGCAGGGTTTAATTAGAGCTTGACAGAAAGCTCCAGCTCAAAAGCCACTGCCCCCCTAGGAGGAAACTGGATCTAATTAAGAGGAAAGACTCTGCTATATCACAAATAGAAACATGGCCATCTGCCCTGTTCAAAATCCCAGTAACGCAAAACTGGAGATTTTGTTAAATCCTTCTGTTTTAAAACCAGAGATGGGCCCTTAACATGAGCATGTCAACAACTGTGTGACTGACAGCACCTGGTGCCACCCCAGTACACCAGATTAGTGGAGGAGCACCTTCAGAAAGTTTCATGGGATGATGCTTACTTGAAAAGAAATGGGCTGTAAGGGTGATCCTCCTTGGGATTTATCTGCAGGAAATCAGAGCATAGGAATACCAGGCTGCCCAGGAGCCTGAGCATTTCCTCTGATTCCCCAATACTCTGCTGTAGCATAAAACATGGTCATCTAGTGAGTTAACTCCAAGCTTTGAAAAAAGTTGTGCTGGTGCCCAGCATGAATTCCCTTGCAAGACAGCCCAGCCATCTCTGTGGGACACTGCATCCATGTGCCTCCCATCAGGGTGATTACCCCAAGTGGGTCCAGGGTTGTTTCCAGAGGGTCTTTGGCTTTGTACTTAGAGTTTATTATTGAGGGTCAAAAGAGGTAGCCAGCTGAGCACATCATCCCGCTTACATGGAGGAATTGACTGGCCACATTTTAAGGTATTTCCCTGTGCTCCAGGTCCAGCAGTCAGTGTGAGACCTTCACACTCCCTCCTTTAGGGATGCATGAGACATGGGGTGTCTTCCCACCTGGGGCCGTGCTCTTGGCCGTAGGGCTGGGTTTTGTGTTTATCCGTAGCATTTTGGCATTGATTGTGCCATGTCCAGCCACCTTGCCTGATGGAGAACGTGGTACATATAGTACATATCCATCAGAGCTCTTTTCTCCTTTGGGAGCCTCACTTCAGAGCTACACTCACCTTTTGGATGGGCCCTTCCAAGGCCTGAGAGCAGAGGCAGATGCCTAAGCAGGGCTTAATCTTCTGCACCTCAGCTGTGTTTGCCACTGTCTGAGTGGGGACCCCTTGCATGGCATGGTTTTGGTATGTCCATGGAGAGGAGTAGTGAGGGATCTGTTGCCAGCTGCCGGGTGAGCGTGGTGGAGCAGCGTGGCAGTGTGCCCTCAGCCCCAAGGGAAAGCAGGAGCTGGCTCGAGTCAGCACTACAGCCCCAAACCCCTCCCTGGTTCTGGCAGCAATGCAGTGGCTCTGCTGAACCACATCAGGACAGGCTCATCTTCAAGACTATCACTTGCTGGAGACCCAAGTCCTTTCAGAGACTTGGAGGTTTCAAAATATTGTTTTCATGGATATAAAAGTCATTTGTTGATATTCTTAATGAAAAAATATGAGGCAGGTACCACTGCTGCAAACTGGCTTTGAGTGTAATTGGGACAGCTGCTGAGCGTGAGACTGCCCAGGGAGGTTGTGGAGTCTGTCTCTGGAGTCATTCAAAACCCATCTGGACATGTTCCTGTATCACCTGTTCTAGGTGACCCTTGGCAAAAGGGTTGGACTAAATGATCTCCAGAGGTTCCTTCCAGCTTTAACTATCCTGTGACTCTGCAGTTTATCCTCAAGCCCTTTCTCTGTCAAAGGAGGAAATATTGCCTATAGATGAACCACTTCCACCTGCTGACCTTGCAGCGAAAATAACAACACTGCAAAACCCCTCAGCATTTGCAGAATTACTGTCTTCTGGACCCCCAAAAAAGCTTTCCTGAAGATCCCCCTCTTCTTCCCCTGCCACTCAGGTCTTGCAAAGGGGACAGCAGCCGGGCTGTAGCCCGTCCCTTGCATCCGTGCAGCGCCGTGTGCTCCGCAGCAGCAGCCGCCGCCGCCGCGGGGTTTGCACGGCAGCGCAGCCCTCCCGCCGTGGCTGTAAACGTGCCTGTGTACTCGCGGGGGGAGGCTGAGCCGAGTGTCCTGGAGCTTACATCCCTTAACTGTTGTTCCAGCTAAAGTAACTGTCAGTTCTGATTCATACAAACTCATAACTCTATTCTGAATCCTGCTGATTTTTTGGCACAGAAACAGCCTGTGGAGCAAAACGCCGTAAGGGAGCTCGTGTCTGTGTAAATGGCCGGTGCTCGCCGTCCTGAGCACGCTGCCCTTAGTGTTGATTTCTTTTTGAAAGATTTCAGTTTTTAGGGGGAGGAAGTGAGACTGTGTTTGTACCCTTTCCTTTTGGTGCTCAGCTCTCAGGATGTTTTCTAGTGAGAAGCAGCCACTCTAGACCCCAACAGCACAGGCCAGCCCCTGTTCCCTGGGGTTTTGGATGTGCTGTCCCCACACCAGGTTTAAAAAGCCCTTTTTGGATCCCGTGATTGCTGGTTTTCCCCCCATAACTCCACATCTTCATGTTTGTGTGTTCTGTGGTGGTGTGATGCTCTGGGGAGGTCACATCTCAGCTGCAGGGCTTATCCTGAGCTCCTTCCACCCATGGCAGGCAGAAGCAGTAAAAGCCAGTTTTCACCCACATCTGCAGACTAAACTAGACAGAAAAAGTAATTTAAAAATCAGATTTTAATCCTGCAGGCACAGCTGCTGAGGACAGGGGCAGTGGTACTCAGCAAACATTGGGGTTACTCAGACAGTCCAAATCAGCTAAATGCACCTTGTACCAGGAGATGTTACCCTGCCAGCAGGAGCCTCATCTTCCTGCTCAAATCTCACTCCAGTGTTGCAGCCTGAGTAATAACACTGCGTTCCCTTTAATTTCTTTTGTGAGGATATCAAAAGCCCTTGAGATGCCCATGTTGTTTCTAATGGACCTTGACAAGGGAGCGCTGAGGAGTGAGAAGCCATGAACCAGGTGTAAAACCAAGCCAAGAAATGCCAGCTTTATGGGGCCAGAGCCCCAGCCCCAGCAGGATCATCCTCCCTCTGCGTGCACCCTGTCCCAGTGATCACTGAGATGCCTGCTCTCAAAACTGCCTTTACAACTGGGAAAACTCTACAAGAGGGAGTTGGAGCCCAGGGTCTAGGGGAAGGATGGCAGCTGTGGGGTGTGACAGACCAGCCAGCCATTCTTGGTGCCACTGACAGTGAGGACTGGCACCACACTCTCAGAAGAACAGGAATTAAAAGCAAAATGGACAGGAGTTAGGTTATTTTTTCCTCTTTAATAGTAGCTCTTCATAGGAGTCATCACCTGGTGCTTTTCTTGTGGTTCCAAGGCATAGAAATAGGCTGCTTTAAAGAAAACCCAAGGTTTTCCTGCAGGTCTGCAAGGGATCTTGGGGCATTTGGAGGTAGGTGCTGGCAGAACGGTGCTGCGGGCAGAGGGATGGGCAGACAGAGCCCTGACCCTTCATCTCTCAGACCTGTTTGAGAGGGCCTGTGGACTGCGTGGGGATCCCCTCCTTGTTCTTACTCTGCTCTTCAAAGTCACTCCTTGCTGCAGGCATGGGAAGGTGTTTCCAGGACACAGGGCAGCCTGGGGATGTGCAGAAAAGGGAACTGCTTGTGACAGAGCAGAGGACTCTGCTTGCTGCTGGGAACACTTAGGACAGGTGGGAAGAGGAGAGCACTGAGCTGCTCTTCACCAGGAGAGGACCTGCCTTCAGTAGTGCAGCCCCACCTCAGCCACTTCCCAGGGAGCTGTGGAGTAATGAGGGGTTTTTGGGAAGAGGCCAGTCACCCTCAGACAGAGACATTTGGGTATGTGTGGTGACTTGGGCACATGCCTCTGCCCAGTAGTAAATTTGTTGTTTAATTGTGTCAAATGGGCTGTGAGGGCTTGGGAAGAGAGGCTGCAGCTGCTCACAGTGGGACAGGGCACACACTTCCTTTGCCCTGGTTCAGGACAGAGCAGGCACACAGGGACAAGAGGGATCAGAACACGCAGTCACAGGCTGGAGCCACGAAGTGTCCTGGCAGTGGCCATCACTGCCTGTTGCCCATGACTGTGCTGTGACAACCCACTGCACAAGTGTCTCCCATATCTTTGTGAGCCACCCTACTTTTGCCTTAAACCCTGTCTCTCATGTCTTCATGCGTGCTGTCTCTCCAGCATGTTAATTCACTGCCTCATGCATTGCTGCCTGTCCTGCCATGTTTGGGACCTGCACATGTCCTGGGAGACCCTCACAGCTTTGGTGTTTTCAAAGCAGTGAGCTCTCAGGAGGCTTCTGCTTTACCTGGGCAGCTGGACCCACCTGGACCCCAAATTATAGCTCAGAAATGCAGAGGACGTGCCAATGCCTGCAGAGTCCAAGGACAGACTCAGGGGCTGCTGTTCTGCTTCTGTGAAGGACTGACTGAGGGCTGTGCACAAAGGCTGGGAGTCTGTCCAAGCCCTTGCTGGTGCAGGTAAAATTGGTGCCTGATTTTTAGCTCATATTTGCCTATTGCTTTGAGCACAGCCCTGTTCTTCGGGCCCAGAGTGGCTGTTGCTGAGGCCTGCTGCCCAGCCAGGCAGCTGGAGCTGCTGCTTTCTGTGCTTTCCCAGCCTCACTGTGTCCCTGTGGTCCTTTTCTCCTCCTCAGTGATTTCAGCAGATGTCTTACAAAGGTGCCCATTTCCAGGCTGGGTCGTGCCAGCCTGAGCTGTGCTGGGGGGGGGAAACCCATCCCCTTTCTGGGGTTGCCACAGAGCACCTTAGCTTGTTTCACAGCTGCACTGCACTGAGAGCTCAGAGGATCCTAAAATCCTCTTAGCATCTGCTTTCACAGGAACAGTCCTTGGCACAGGTCTGCTGCACCTGATCCCCTTTAATTCAGGCTCTCAGCTGAATTAATGCCATCCTATTCCAAGGGGCCCAGGTCAGCAGCAGGCCAGGCTGCTCCTCACCATTTACCATGCAGTGCATGGCATTGGTGCTGATTGTGTTTCCTTGCAGAGGGATGGTTTTGGGTTGGCCCAGTCCCAGTGAGCAGGGAGCTTCCCCAGACAGGCTGTGCTTGGCTGGGAATCCCTGGTGGTAATGTGCTGGAGACACTGTTTAGCTCTGTGCAGCCTTGTAGTGCTGGGGTGGCACCAGGGCTGTGCATTGCAGTAAATAAGCATGCAGGGGTTGTCATTGTCCACAAAGACACTTGTGCCAAGGAGGTTTCCTATGTGGGTGGAGAAGTCAGACCAGGCAGCAGTTGCTGCTTGACATCATGTGCCAGTGTCCCTCCTTGTCCCTGTCCTTTCCTGGGTGCAGCTCTTTGTGATGCGAGGGCTGTACCTACTCTTGGTGTGATGCCCTGCAGGCACTTCCCTCCCTCCTGGGACTTCCCTTCCCCATGGAGAGCAGTTCAAAACACATGCCAGCACCCAGAAAGCTCATGCCAGACTGCCAGCTGCCTGCCTGCAGGGTGTTTGCTGTAAGGGATGGAGAGATAACTTCTTACAGGTGTGGGCACAAGCCTCTCTTCCTTAACTCAGGGCAAAAGTACCTGCAGGGCACCACAGCCAACATCATTACTATTTTTAGCCTTTCCAGCTGATATGGGGTGAGGAGCTTTTGTAGTTGCAGTAGTCAGAAAAAGTCGCCTCCTTACCTTCACA
The DNA here is from genome assembly GCA_013401135.1 of Cettia cetti. Taxonomy (NCBI): domain Eukaryota; kingdom Metazoa; phylum Chordata; class Aves; order Passeriformes; family Sylviidae; genus Cettia; species Cettia cetti. Next base: position 70,409 of record VZUI01047789.1, on the reverse strand, counting down.
GTCACAGGCTTTGTCTTGGCATTTTCCTGCCCGCGTTCTCTGATGCCTCCTCGCTCAGCATAGTGTGCTGGGTGGGGGCCTGCTCGGAAGGTGACCCCTCTGGCAGTGGTGCTTGCAGGCTGTGTGGTGGTCAGGTGTGGGGGCTCTGGGGATGCTAGTCCTCTCCACAGGCAGCAACCCTGCCTGCAGTGCCGTGGTAGCTCCTGCCCTCATGCAGGGAGCTTGTGGTGATGAGGAAAGCCCATGGGCAACCACTGATCCTGTGGCTGATGCTGGTAGAAATTGAGAGCCTGAAGTCCCTATTTGTGCATGGGACAGATTTGTGATAGCCAAAACCGCAGTCCCTGGGGCTCCTGAGGCAGAGGTGGCTGTCACCTGCCACGTTTCCTGGCTGTTATGGGCCCAAGGTGGCCTCCCTGCCAGACATGGGCTGCACCCATGTACTGACTGGGGGCTCAGCGCCCAGCACTGCCACTCTGATGCAGTCTCTGCTGCCTGTCCCTCTTGCAGCGCTCTGCCTGGTGCTGGGCTGCATGATCTTTCCTGATGGCTGGGATGCAGAGACCATACGGGACATGTGCGGGGAGAAGACAGGGAAGTACTCCCTGGGCGACTGCTCCGTACGCTGGGCTTATATCCTGGCCATCATCGGCATCCTCAACGCCCTTATCCTTTCCTTCCTGGCCTTTGTTCTCGGCAACCGGCAGAACGACCTGCTGCACGAGGAGCTCAAGACAGAGAGCAAAGGTGAGCACCATGCTGCAGGGGGGACCCTGGGTGGGAACAGCCTGGGAGGCTTGGCCCCTCTGGCAGCCTGGCAAGGGTCCCACGGGCTTAACTGCCAGCAAGGCAAGCCAGGCTGGGCAGGGTGGGAAGGAGCTGCTGACCCTCTGCCCTGCCTGACCTCTCTCTCTTCTGTTTCCACAGATTTTGTTGGCACTGCGGTAAGCCTTGAGTGTCACCGTCCTGTCCCCTGTCCCTTTGTGGTGTCTCTGGGTGTGACTGTGCTGGGTGTCTGCATGACAGGGTGGGATGGGATGGCTGTGCAGGAACAGGGTTGGGGGCAATGGGGAAGGGAGGCCGCAGAAACAGGGTGGCAGGGATGGGGGCAGGCATATGCACATGCTAATAGCACGATGGTGCAGTAAGACCTGCCCAAGATCGTCCGCAACCTGCTGTGCTTTCCCCGCAGAGGATATAAGGCCGACCATCCGCAGCAGGACCCTCTTCCCATGGCCGGCAGCCTGGGCGCTCCCTCCCTGTCCTGCCCTTCATTTGCTGCCAGCGGCCACGCAGCGTCCCGCGCCGCCCTCCGGGCCCCGGCGCCCGTGCCAGGGATGCGCCAGCCGCCCGCCGCATCCACGGCCACCTCCATGTCCACGCCGGCACCGCCATCCCACGCACCCTGCCAGCTCCGTACCCACCGCTGCCTGTGGGCCGCCGCCGGGGGAGGATGCCTCAAACCCGCTTTGTTCAAGAGCAGAATCCAGCTGCGGTTTTGTTTCAAGGAAAAAACAGTCTTGGAGTTTTTAACAGATTTCTACATCCCCAGGACTCCTGACCTGCTGCCTCCCACCCGAACGCGCACCCAGTGACGCCCCGTGCCGGCTGCTCCGGGTCCCGGACCCCTCCCCACTCCCATTTTGTACAGCTCCGTGATCCTGTCTCCACAGCCAGGGGACCCGGTGGCCGGGATGGGGCCCAACCCCTACTTTTACATGTAAATTCATATTCTCTAAACAGGGTAAAGTGACTCGAGCCCCCTCTCCCCCCGCCTCGGGAGTCCAGTCCAGGACATGGTGTTTCCTGGTGCGTGGCCGGGGCCGCAGGCTGCTGCTCGGTCCCCGCATGGGGACCGCAGGGGCCTTGCTGCTGCCGGCCGTGGGACACCCGAGTCGCGCCGCCGTTGAATGTAAGCCCTGGTAAGTGGGAGCAGCTGAACATCAAACCCCCCCCGGGCGGGCACTGGAGGATCCCCCCGCCAAGACTCCTCCCCGAGCCGGCCGCGGGCTGTTGCCAAACGCCTTCCCTCCCCATCCCCATACGGTGCTTTATCTCCACTGGTGACAGCAAGGCTTTCCCTGCCACACGACATGGCCGGGTGTACGCGAGCACTCCTGTACCCACCAGGCCTCCTGGCTGTAGCTCGCCGGCCCGCGGTGATGGTGTGCGGGGGCCCGGGGCAGCGCTGACCCCGGCGGCCTCCGAGGCCCACACCCAGCACCCGAGAGCCGGCACGGGTGGCTGCGGGCCTGGCTGTGGCTCTGCTGGCCAGACCAGCGTGTGTGTGTGGGCTTCCCCTGGCAACAGGGGCTTGGGTCACCACAGCCCTCACGATGCAATAAAGTCCTCAGCACTGGCCGTGTCTCAGTGCGAGCAGCTGGGGCTCCTTGCAGGGCCCAGAGCAGGGCCCCCAGCGGCTTGTGGAGGCCCTGGCAGGGCAGGAGCCAGGCACTGGGCAAGGCCTGGGAGCAGGGTGAGTGAGAGCAGGGAGCAGAGTGGGACCATGGTCCTGGGATGGGGCCACGGAGCATGGAGGCTGCTAGGGGATGGCAGTGAAGGGCTCTGCTGGACCCAGCGCCTCACCAGGCACCGGGGGCTGGCTGGAGCAGGTAAGTGGTGCCCTGAGGCCCTGCGGGGTGGTGGTGGGGGATGGAGCTGTGCCGAAACACCATCTGGGAGCCTAAGCCACCCGGTATGGAGTGGGTGCCAGCACTCCTGCCAGTGCCCTCCGCCAGCCATGAGCCCAGCGGTGCCCACATCCCTGTGACAGCTGCCCCCAGAACGAGGTCAACAGGAACCCGCAGCGCCTGGGTCTTGCCAGCTTGCGAGTGCTGTTGCCAGCTGAATTGGAAAAACAAACCAAGAAAATCAGTGGAGAAAGGAATACAGTAGCTGTAATATATCTGTATTTTAGTACAAAGTTTGATACAGTGTTTCACAAAACCTTATTGAAAAATATAATTCAAACCAGATGAACTTGGAGCCCTGTGTTGTGGGGTGGGTTGGGACGGGTTCTTCCTTGCCATCACCAAAGGAGCCGGTTTGCAAGGCCAAAGAGTGTCTTGAGTTGTGGTGGGAGTCCACCCTGCAGCCTACAGAGCAGATTCCACCCACATGGGCTGGCACACAAAGGGGGGCTCTGGCCAGAGGGAGTCCCCGGAGAAAGGGTCTGTCCCGCTTCATGGCAAAGCATGGGGTGGGGCAGGGATCCCCTCCATCCATAGGAGCCTTTGAACCCGTCCCTTCTGCCTGTCCACAGTGGACATGAGTGGTCTGTCAGCTCACTAACAGACTGATAGGAACCTCCTAAAATTCATCAAATTCTGGTGCCTTGATGAAAAAAAAAAAATACATTGGCTGGACAGTCCAGTGGCATGCTCTGATAGAGGGGTGGGGAGACCATTCCAAGCTGTGTGAGGGCAGCATGGGGAGCTCTGGGACTTGCAGAGAGCTTTGGCCAGGTCTGGCTCCCCCAGTGTGGGACACACTCACAGTCCAGGTGAGCCCTGCAGATGGCAGAAGAGGCTGAGAAGAGTGGGGTTGGTGCTACCCACAGTAACTTCCAGGGGAGTAGTGGAGCCACAAAAGGACAGAATGAACGATGACAGATGCTGTCCCAGTGTCAGGGGGAACATTCTCACAGTGAGGGCAATCAAAGACCATAAGCCATGGGCACCTCAAACCAGCACTTGGGAGACACACGTGGCAGGCCCCACGCCAGGCTCAGCCCATGTCAGGCTTCCTAAGGAAAAGGCAAGCAGTGTGAAACCCTGGGACACCAGGTTCTGGCACACCAGAAAACAGGTTTTAAAGCAGGTGCAGTGGTGATCCTCCACATCCATCTCCTCCCCAAATGAGCCTGGGCAAGAAGAAGAGGAGCAGCAGAGCCAAAAATCTCACAACCCCAGCCAGAAGCTCAGGGAATTTCCTCAGGAACAGCAGCTCCCAGCCTCACCTGGCAGAAGGCAGGAGGGAGGTCTGCAAGGCTGCTCCTGCAAGCATTTTCTTACCCTGCAGGGGACAGGTAATAGAGACTTACATGCCCTCAACCCCTTGCCCTGTGTTCCGGGCACTAGTGCTCAAGGTGGTAAGAAATTCAACAATACTTGTTTTCAAGTTAAGTATTTTTATTATCAAAATTATTACATCTCTTGTGAAAGTTCAAATGTTACAGCATGGTGTAAAAACTCCACTAGAGTAAGAAGCTACAGCCCCCACCTTTCCTAGAGCTTTCCAGGGTCCCTCCCTCCTGCCCCCCTGCTGCGCCCGAAGGTGCTGGAGCCTCTGGGCAGGGCCCCCCTGGCCCCCTCCCGCCACCTGGCAGGGCAGAGCCCGCCTGCCCCGTGCTGCTCAGAGCACGAAAGGGGAGGCTGCACCTCCAGGGCTAAGCCAAGTGAAGTTTACACCTATTTTATACAGTATACAGACACCCAACTGAGGGGTGACAAGTTCCATCCCAACACGCTCACAGCCAGACAGTGTGAGAAAGTTACTCTTTGTTTCAATATTTTAAAAGTCTCCCCTAGGCTGAACAAACACCTGATTTCAATTGTGAATTAGAGAAATCTGTAACAGTCCTAAAAAAAGAGGAAGAAGACTGTGCATCTGCAAGGAGAGGGGAGACAGACTCACAGCATTATGTTATCCAAGAGAAAGGAGAAGTTCCACTGCAGCACCAGGGATGACACCTGTCATATATTAGCTAACCTACTATGGTTATAACTGAATATAAAATTAGATAAATAAAAACACGCCCGATATTACAGTAAACAAGTGAGAAAGAAGCTGGCAATCGTATGGAATTGAACACACAGCGCGCTGTGTCTGGGCTGGCTCTCCTGCCACGCTCGACGGGTGACAGTGGCTGGGAAAGACCCCACATGGCACTGCCTGAAGAGCCTCTGGCTCAGCACAGACCACGGTGCCCACCCACCACCCCACTACTGCCTCTTGCAGCCCCCCGTGTGCTGCGGCATCACTTGACTGATCAGGCCCCCGGGATCCCCTGCGCGTTGAGCACCAGCAGCCAGAGAGCCCCCGGCGCGGCAGCACGTGGCAGCACGGCCCCAGCCGTGCTCCTGTTCACAGATTCCTTAAGTGACCTCAAAAACACTCATTCACGACAGACCTGCAATGAAGCAGCACATGACAGCACACCCCAGATCCTCTGCAGCCACAGGCACACTCTCCAAACCCCTCCCGTGCTGTTTGCATTTGTGGAGACTGTCGTCCTGGAAAAATCTCCAACGGCGGCAGTGGCAACCCAGGCCCACAGGCAGCCGTGTGCGCTTGTCTGATTGTGACTGGAATGATCGTAAGGGATTAAAGCCCTCCCCAGAACGCACTGAGAACCTGACCTATAAAGAGATTGGAGTTAACTTCCCCCAACATTTCCTTTAAACTGCTTTTGAATTCAGAACTGTGTCCTTGCTGCATGAGTGACTGTGGCCATGGGCACGGACCAGAGACAGAGGCTGCGCCACAGTCATTGCACTTGAACCATTTGCTTTTTTTTCTCCTTTTTTTTTTTTTTTGTGGGTTTTTTTCTTTTTTTTTTTTTTTCTTTTTTTTGTTTGTTTGTTTCTTTTTGTTTTTTGCAATGTACCCACATGTCAGGGAACTGCTTTGCTACAGTCTCTGCCTCAAGAGAAATCTGTGTTCTCCTACCAGGCCAGAGGCCAATACTGCTCACAAATCTCACCCGTGCATTTTCGACCTCAGCCTCTGACCCCTGGCACCCCAGCATCAGGTGCAAGCTCCCAACACTGGCCCAGGAGCCACTTCCAGAGGTGACTGGAAGGAGCTATGGGCAGTTTTGTCCTCCTGAAGTCTAGGCAGCCCTAGGAAAGTCCTGTTTGAGTCTTTACTCCAGAACCTTGAAGCTGCTGCAGTCTGTACTGATGGACACTGCTTCCCCCACGGTGCGGATAGTGTTGTGCATTGGAAATCACGGCGCCCCGGGAGCCCTGGTAGAGAACAGACTGCCCCGAGCTGGGCAGGCTGATAGTCCGCAAGTCTGACTGTAGTGACCGAGCACTTTGGGGAGCGGAGGAAGCGCCCGACACGCCCGTGCAGGGCTGCGAGCCCGGCTCCGAGGAGAGAGAGTCCGCAGCTGTCTGCTGTGCCGGGCTGGCAGCCGCAGGGCAGCTCTTCCTCAGGAGGCTGCTGCTGATGCTGCCAGAGTGCTGCTGGCTGCTGAAATACCCCGAATTCCCTGCAAACAGGGCAGAGGAGTCTGTGGAGACCGAGTGGGCAGGGCTGGAATATGAGGTGGAGGAGAGGGGTGTTTCTGAGGAACCGTGGGACAGGCTGTGTCCTGTCCTCTGTGCTGCTGCTCGGTAGCTGTATCCAGGAGACGGCGCGAGGTGCCCTCTGTACGGGGAGGAGCTCTGCTGGAGCAGGGTCTGTGATTCTGCCTGGGGACTGTCAGACTGCAGCAGCTGAACAAGGCATGCGGAAAAAAAGGAAAAGGCATGTCAGGCTGACTTCTCCATTTCCTACCTCCTTCTCATCCTAAGGTGCCTAGTGCAGCACTGTGAACAATGGCAGCTAAGCACTGTTTCCCTCCTTATAAAAGCTTTATTTCAGACTGGGCAGATAAGATATGAAAGCATTTACCTGGTAGCTGTGTCGAGGAGGACTGTAAACTGCTGGTCCTTTGTGGGCTTCTGGAGTGTCTCCTGCTGCATCTGCAAGGTACAGGCAGGATGTTAAATCTCACCCCAAGGTGCGATGCCACAGCAGCTCCCTCTCAAATGACACCACGCAGTCCCCAGCCCTTGTGTTCTGCATTCAGTACCAGCTGAGATCAGAGCAGCCTCCTCAGCCACCAGCATTTCAGAAATTGAAGAATCCCAGAAAAAGACAACTGGGAAACCATAAGTGTGTGAACAGCCACACATGTAAGAGTGGCTGCTCCCCTCACAGCAGTGTGCTCTGGTTTATCACAAAGCCCACCTGCCTTGGACCAGCCTGCCTGAATGACCACACCCGGAGATAATGCACAGACACAGCCAGGGCTCCCCTGGCTCTTCAGTAGGATATGAAAGGCGGAAGATGGTTTCTAAGGACTCAGCAATTTCTCACTCAGTCTTGGTTACAGGAATCCACAGAGGATACAGTTATAGCTCAGGAGACAAAACTGCCCTTCTTAGAGGGCTGTCCGCAAGATCCTGTGGTGAGTTTTCCTCAAAAGGAGATGTAGACACTTCCAAAGACAGATATCCCGTGCTGCCATTTAGGGGGACTGTGGTTTACAAGCCAACTGAGCTGCTACAGAGATACTCCTGGAACTCAGAAATGCCTGCTTTTTCTAACAGGCCAAGATGATGGAAACACACAGAGGTTTGAAAGGGCGCTGGCACCATACAGCACACACTGATCCACCCCAGATATGTGAGAGGCCAAGAGGAATAAAATGACTCCTCACGGAGTAAGCCTTTCTTGCACTTCAAGGGTGGATGAGCTTCTTGTCCTACCATATCACCGAACTTGACCTGGGCTAGGCAAGAAGTACTTAGTGCAGTGACACAGGCACTGTGCCAACTGTGTGCTTCAGCTGCTTGTTACCCCTGTAACCAAGGCTGGTGATCCTGCTTTCTGCAGGAGGGGTGAACCTGCTGGGACTAGATGATTTCACATCAGAGTTCTTCTGCAGACTAATGAGACAGAACTGTTCATCTGCAGCATCTCAGGGTATTCTCAGCTGCCACATTTGAAATGCCTTGGTGAAACAGTGTTGGTATTAGTATCAAATTTATAGGACAGATGTGTCTCAGTCAGGAAACAGGACACACTGCCTCAGTCTGCTCTGTACTTCTGCCAGACAAGTCTGGCTTTGCCCCAGCTGCACTGGCACAAGCATCAGTGCCAGTAGTGCCCATGGTTCTGCTGCCATTGTCCTCGCTGTGCTACACCAGAACTGGCTTAGCTAACACGGATCTGGATGTAGCTCTTGTCCTTTCTTGAGGCTCAGAAATTCCCTCAGGTCACAGGCCTGCACAGAGACCGGGGTGTGAACTTCCAGCATGTGTCCTGTGCCACTTTCCATTTCTGAAATGCCATCGATGCAACAAGGGACTGTTTGGTGGCATTCCAAGTACTGCAGAATGGCAAAATTCAGAAGTTTAGGGCATGTTTTGTTAAAAAGTCACACACAGAAGAGCTGTTCAATTCAGAGTTCATTGTGCTTAACAGAAGTCGAGTATGAGAATCACAAGAAATCTAAAGATTTCCGGAAGAAACAGTTTCTTAAAAGGTTGGGCACACCAGTAGGGCTGTGCAATTTGCTGGCAGTGCCTCGTTCCCAGAAAGAAACCGTGACAAGTTAAAGACTACTGAAAGACTAAATTACAAAGGGTAAATAAACTATCACCTTCCTGAATTTGCTTTACGGAAACTTAAATGCTAGAGCCAACATTTTCCTCCCCCATTTTCAATACCTGCACAAGGGAAGGACATGACTAACTGCTTTTCTTGGCTGTACTGGCCTGTGTCAACCTAAAGCATATATGAAGTGACAGGTTTTGCTGAGAGCAGCTGCAGTTCTCAGAAGCGTGCAATGCATACAAATTCCATTTCATTGCTACATGCCTCATCAGCAAACCCTCCAACTTTGGGGTTTTTTAGTTCTTGTTAGTATTATCTGTTACAGCACCAAGTGAAAATGTGCATCTTCATAACTCCTCCAGGTGCTACCAGGAACAGCAGGGACTCAGCCACCCATTTATTTCACTAAGAAGCAGTGCAGCAACTGGGGGAGGGGAGGTGGCTCAAAGAATCTAAACAAGAATCTAAACAAGCTGCTGAAGAAATTGCCAGAGCAAGCAAAAGAAGAAAAAACATCCTTTGCTGTGCTAGGATGAAGGAGACAAGATAACTTTTGTTGTCAGCTGCAGTACTAGGTTTTCACAACTCAGAATGGGATGGGTTTATGTAACAAGAAAGAATTTATCACTGCAGATGGAAGTTTAACTCCATCCTAATTCTTGGGTGACACTGAAGAGCCAGAGCTGTACGGGTTACACTGGGCAAAGAGCTGTTCCAAAAGCCAGGATTTTGCCTACCCTTCTAAAAAATAACCAAGAAAGCCACTTGCACTGGTATGGGAGAGACAGGGAAAAGACTCCCAATGGGGTCCCATGAAACTCTGACATATTTGATAAGGAAGAGGACTTCCTCTCAAAGACTAGATGAAGAAAAAGCGCTGAAAAAATGTGCTTAGATGTAAAAAACCAGGAGAACTCCAAATGAGATGTCAATTCTCAAAGGTGGCCTCAAACACACCTTACTGCAGTTGGGAAAAGTCTGATTTGGAATGAAGGAAATACATACTTGCACTAAACTGCTCAGAAACAAGGTAATACACTTCTCTGAACGTTCACCCAATGACCATTAAATGACAGCTCTTTCAAAACACAGGAGGTGCTAACCCATATGCCCAAGGATAAAGGAGCTGTCCCTGTTGGAGTCAAGGTGCAGGCAGTCTTGAATTTACTTCCTAGAAAAAATCTAGAGGTGTTTCAGGTCTAATAAGAGAGGGATACAGGCTCAAGCAATATTTGAGTAACAGTAAAGTTTGGTTTGCAGAAGGCAGCTTTGATAATGTTAAAGATGAGGATACAACTAACCAACTTCATAGACAACTCAGCAAAGTTATCCAAGCTGATATATCCAAGCTGACGTAATTTCCCACCAAGCAAACACCCCAAAGTTTCACCATCCTACCTGCATCTCTCTCAAGAGCACTGTCCTGGGCAGGGGAGGATTCGTGTCTCTGGGACACCTTTGCACCGCTCCGCAGCACCTTCTCCAGCATCCCCCGGCCCTCCCGCAGCCTCTCCACTGACGTCGGGACCATCCTGCAACAAAAGCCCAGGAACAGCTGAGCATTGCTGTGACATAGCTGAGAGCAACTGATCAATGCACAGGGAATTAGAGACTACCAGCTCCTTAGACAGACGAGGAACAAACTTCTGAACTGCTTTTGCCATGTAAAAAACCTCCAGTGGAATTTCAGACTGCTGGTCCCTGCTATCATGATGCCACTGCCCTCAGAACACCACATATTTAATCAAAAACATGGTACAAGCATCCAGTTCAGCAAATCACCTGCTTACAGAAAAACAGTTTGGAGGTTCAACACTTTTTTGAAAATCCTGGTATTGGCTTAAGCTTAACTGCAGTCATTTTGCATAATTACATTCATTCAAACTAAGAAGCAGCAAACTCAATACCTTTGTGACAACACAGTGCCAAGACAATACAGTTGAATACTGCAATATTCCTGAGCAGAGCTAGCTGGGCTATTTTGCCCACTAATGCCACTTTGTCCTGTTTATTTTGTAGTGTGAAAACTCTCCACTCAAGATTAATACTAGATATTGTTCCATTTTATAAGTGTCTTGTCTAAGGGTAAAAAAGAGGTGAAGTGGCTTTCCTAAAGCCAAACTGTTGAAGAAAAACAGAGCTACAGACAAACCCCAGCGTCAACGTTCCATCTACCACACACAACACCATCCAAATCTCTTTGGAAATAAGTCTTTTAACCTACAGACAGCATCACCACAACCATGGATTTACAATGTCTTTAACTCTGGACACTGATGAATTTGTGCCTTAAAAATGCCTGAATTTAAATATTTAGATTATATTAAATGCATTGCATATGATGCAAGCATGCAGATTAACTGCGTATTGACTGATTTCTGTATTTAATTTTTGTTAAGATATATTGAAAACTATGCTTTCCATTAGGTTTTTTTATTATTTTGTTTGCTTGAAGACTTATTTTCTGCAAGACTGGGTTTACTCGGCAGCAGCACATCCCTTTACATTGTGGTGGCTTTATCCTGGCAACTGAAATAGACACATGTTGGGGTTTTTTTTATAAAAGCTATTCTCCATTATTGCAGAATTCAGCAAAAATCTGGAAAACTCTACACATTAAGGCATGGAATTTTAGTTCCCACCAATTTCTTCTGTTCCTAGTATTATTGAGAATGTCTGGAAATGTATCTGATACATAAGCATACGAAATGAAAGATGAAATTGGGTCACTTTACCTCAGTAACAGGTTCTAATATATATTTTAAAAGTAGAAGGTGAGTGTATGTTTGTAAGCCATGCCCATTAAAACACAGAAACCCAAGAATTTAAAAGCGAATCTGCTTAATCCCATTTCAAAATGTATCAGCATGGTTTCAACTTTATATCCACTGTCCTGTAACAATAGGATCTTTATTCCCACACACTATTTATTCCTGAAACCATGTGGGAAACTGAAGCCAGAGCAGGACCTGCTGAGGGAGCAGCAGATGAAGCTCATAGAACATAAAAGACGGTACTAAAGCAAGGATGCCACACTGACACCTCACTCTAAACTAGTTCTATTTCATTCAGCTGGTTGGCTTTTTTCCTACTCTTTTACAGGCAGAAGGAAGTAGCACAGGAGGAGAATGACACAGGCTATTACCACTTTTATAGAATATCTGAAAATAAAATAATGATGATAAACTAATCATTAGAAGATGGCCTCAGCTGTGGCCAGTCCCAATATCTGGCTGAAGATCACCTGGTGCACAGAACACGGTCAGAGAGGTGAAAGACAAATTGTTTCTATTAAACTCTGCTTGAAAAGTGATGGAAAAGGGAAGGAAGCAGATCTATTACTCCTCCAAATTCACCCAAGTACTTTCAACACAAACTCTGTACTTCTCACTGCCCTCAGCACTGCTTTGAATCTGTCCTCATGCCACCCCCCTGACATTACCCAGGCAGTGACCCAACCATCTATGTGGAGATCAGTATCAGGAAAGGGGATGTGTCTGTGTGTGCCTTTCTGCTGGTGCTGAGCACGACCAGAACCTGACTCCAGAGCAGCAGAACCAGTGCCCTACACAGCTCCAGTCAGCAGAACTTCCATTATAGTGCCATCACTGGCACTATAATGCCACACTTGGCAGTTCAGTGCACTATTTCATGTTTTGGACAAGGTTCAAATGTTTTTGAAGACTTTCCCCTTATCAAACCTTCTCATGGTAACCATGATAAAGGTGATTCGTCCATGCCTTAGGCACACCACTGACCAGTCTGGTAAATTAGCAAAGCTGGAGTTGTTGCACAGCCCCTGCTTCTCAAATGCAAAGTTACAAAGGCCTGTGAGCTTTCCTTCAGAACAGGAGTGGACTTAGTATCATTCATGTCCAAAAAGGCTGAAGGTTCAGCAAAAAAAGACCTGGATTAGACTTTCATTGCCTGGGCAAGACCTTACAACCCAAGACCCCGAAAGGGTCTAAACCAAGAACTAAAAGACAGGCTGAGAAGAGTGCTGGTATCCTTCACAGTTGTTTAGCAATTATGAAAGAGGACAATACCAGGAGACCCAAATGAATCCATCTCACTGCACATATTGTTATGGAAATACCCCCTGGGGAGTTTGGTCCTTCCTCGTGGAGCAATCTCAGCCTTGTTCGGGAGGATAACACTCACCACCTACTGCTGATGCTCTCCTGGGATTTACTGAGCGATGATGAGGAACTACAGCCCCTCGAGTCTGGTGGGCTGATGTCCTCTACGTGAGGCAGGGAGGGATGAGAAGGGGAGAAGCCACTTTGTGGGGAGGATGGAGTCCGTGCTGTGGAGCCCGACAGGCCGTTCCCGTCGGCGTCAGGCCCGGAGCCGCTGCTGCTCTGCCGGGTGGGGGTCCCTGCGCCGCGCCCGGAATCGCCGCCCTCCTTGGCCTCCTGTTTCCGCTTGCGGTACTCGAGGAGCGATACCTGGGGGGAAAATACAGCCATGAGCCAGGGAACACAAAGGATTGGGACTGGGGAAAGAACAGGCCCATGCACCGTCCAAGGAATCTGCTAGGTCTGCAGGTAAAACTTGGAAAGGCATATTGGGATTATTAACTCTTGCTGGATCTGCAGGCACTGCAGAAAAGAGCTAAGTGGTGCAAATTCAGACTGCCATGGTCACCCACCTTTTGCTTTTTAAGACCAATAAATCAGCAGTAACATCCAGCTTGTTAGCTTCTCTAACCACCTGGATTTTCACATTACTTCAGGAGATGAATATTCGAGCAACACGCTTCTATAACCTCCCTCCCCTCAAAACCCTCCACACACTCTTCTCTGATTCATGACATTATGTAATGTCTTTTTTCACTATCTGTACATCCCCAAAACATGTATTACCAGTTTTCTTCACAGAACTGGTATCTTCAGTGCCCAGTTCCTCCGTACTAGTTCAGTCGCATTAATACTAAAAGCTTAGTGAAGCCTTGCACAGAAACTTAACTTGCTTAGAGCAGGTTCCTGTTATGGAGGCATTGCAAACTTCCAGCACTACTACCAAAACAAACTGCTTGTAGCCAAGGTAGAATGTGTTTTGGGCAAAGCAATCTCAGATTTGTCAAAGTCACCAACCAAAGATAAAGCAGCCTTGGAACACAAGGTCAGCATTACCAGAGAGACACATATTTCCAGCTGAGCACTTACCTTTCAGTGCCTTCCCTCAGAGTTATTACGAGGTAAGGAAACATAAAGGACTCACAGAAGGCAGCTCTGCTGAAGAATTTATCAGCTATGACTCAATGCCTGTACAGAAGGCTTTATGATGCTAAAATATTGAACAGGGTATTTCCAAAAGAAACATATGAAGGTATTTCCAAAAGAAACATATGAAGGTTTTACATTAAGAGTAATTAAAAAAGAAAAACCAAAGAAAAAATCAAGAGACTCCAAAATGGAAAGGAAATAATATATTCCATCCAGCTGGACCCTTATACAAGTGATCTGAGTTACCACACTTGCCATTAAAAAAAAATCCAAGCACAGGAAAAGGCACTGATATTTGTCTCATGAGTACCCAATTGTTTTACAGCACTACCTTGACTTAACATTTTACCTCCGTTTTAGTCCCATGAGGGTCACCGGCCTGCTGCAAGAAACCAGTATGTATGTACTTTTGTTAAACTATATTCCTGCATTTTTAGTTTCAAAGAACTAAAATTTAATTAACCTTCATCTTACTTTCGTTGCAATGTTATGGAAATGTTCTAAAATGGTCTAGTAAACAGCCTATGTTTTCTTTTGAAACATTAGAGACTCTTTCCTAGTAAGGACCCTTTTCATCCTGATAAATAACACCTCCACCAGCTGTACAGCTGCACTGTGTTATTGCTCTGGGTCTTGTCTCAGATTAACAACTGTTAATGAAAGCTGCCAGCATCCTGCTCTTTTTACTGTGATCCCAGAAGAGGTATTTGCACCGTGGTGTCTTTTTTTCCACTTCTGACATCAAAATCTTGCCTAAAGCATACCTTTCTCTCTCGTAACAACTGTTTCCACCCAGGCACTGGATGCCTGGATAACTCACACAGACTCTCTGTTCTCCCCGTAAGTCTTTGCAGGAACCTGAGTGGGAACTGTAAACACCATGGCGATCTAAGAATTTCCTCTACAGGAGTACTTGCCTTCTTCCTTTGTGGCGGATTCTGGGGAGCAGCTCTGGCACCTTCAGAAGCCCTCTCGCCGCAGGGAGACATGGATCCATGCACAGTCTCTTTGAGCAGCCCTGACTCGTGTCTGCTGAAATACCCTTCAGCAGGAGAGCTGCAGCATCCTGCTTCCGAGTTCATTGGCTTCCTCTCCCCCAAAGGAGGAGACCCCCGCAACAACCCATCCACACGTGGCATAGCGTTCAATGGGGAGAAGGCATACATTAAATTAAACTCTGTCCGAAAAGCCTGATCAGAGCTTCGTAGCAGCATCTGTGCTTCCCCACTTTTCCCTGGGAAGTTCATCTCTGAAGCAGAGTTTATGGAGGATTGTAGAGCCACATCAGAGGATGCAAAGCTGAGCAGCGAAGGCCGTTCCTGGCAGGTGTTTGCACTGGAATCCAGGTACCCACCCTTCAAATCCAGGTCGGATCGGAGGCAGACCTGGAAAATTCGAGGATGTAGGAGGGGGTTGGGTAGTCAGGAAAAGGGTCAAGCAAGGGTAGGGAGAGAAATTTAAGTCAGAAAACCTTCTGTACAATGCTAGCTTCCTGTTTCCCCATTCCTTTCTGATTAGCCTTTTGGTTCTTTCCTGCACTGTTCTGCTTGTTCCACAGGGGAATGACTGAGACTAAACAATGATCAGTTCAGCTGTCCAATACAGGATGCTCTTTCCCCTTCAGCAGTCTTTCTGCAGCAAGAGGATAAAGCTCAACACTATCCCCAGGCAGTTAATGAATTAAACTCAGTATTTTCAATTGCCTCATACATCCCCAAGTTGATATTAATGCAGAGCAGTAGCCAGGAGAGAATAGAACAGACCTCCTGTCCTCCTGCTGTTTTATTAGCAAAGTTCTTGCCTGTCACAAGTCAGCCACTACTAACTTCCTAACAATAAAATACCCAGGACCTGTAAGCCATTTGTTTTCACTTATTGTGAGCTTTGGAAATCTCTAACAATAGTACATTCATTTAATTTTTACTGCATTTTTACATTTTACAATTTCCAACAAAACCACAATGGCATAATCTTTGTGCTGTCCAAGTTTGTGAAGCACTAGGCAATGATACAATAGTATATTCATTTACCTACTTAAAGTGCCAAAAAACCTCCAGGGCACCAGAATAATCATCTCCTTTGCCACATTAATATGTCAGGATCTCAGACAGCGAGTATAACTGAAAAGATTTTATCCTCTTTGCAGGACTACAGTGCAGAGGGAAAAACACAGCAGCACGAGGCACCAGCTCTGCCCTCCTGCTGTCACTGAGAACATTTCCCCTACTGTATTACAGCTTCAAGTAATCCGCCACATTGGAGATGAGCACATATTTTCTACTATGAAACAGTCACTGAGCAAGGTAGTTCATCTTTTCTTTTACAACAGGTCAGGGTAAGTAAAATACTACTTTTCAGCATCTCCTCAACATTTTCAGTCTGCAGGTGAGTAGGTGGTAAGTCAAGGCTGAAGAGAGCAGGTCAGGTGCACCACTGTGTGTTCATAAGTCAAAACTAGAGGTGACTCCTTTCCCTTCCCCAGCAGTCATTTGGCCACTACTCAGTAAAATTCACAGACCACTCATGGGCTGCGCTGAGTCTGAAACTGGTGATGGTAATTCCAGGGTCCCCAAATCTCTTGCCTGCACCTCAGTAGCTGAGACATACTGAGTCTTTGCACTGTTTCCCAGCAGGGTCAACAAGCAATTCAAATTCCCATCTTCAATTTGTTTGTTTTGTTGTGATAACCCTGAAAACTCTCCTCAGCCTTACAGTGACTAAAGCTCCCCCCTTATTCCCAGTGCCTGCACACTCCTCCCTCCCCACAGCATGCACACACAGCCCACACGCTCCCGGCTCAGGTGCCATAGCTACCTCAGGTGACATGGACTCAGGCCTATGCGCAGGGGAACTCTCGGGGGAGGACACGTTCTAGAGGAGGGAAAAGCATCTAGTTATCCATCTATTTCAAAAGTCAAGAGGCAATTACAACGTACAAAAGCACACAGGTTAGCAATGGCTATTCTAAACAACTATCCCAAGAACTGGTCCCAGCCTGAACAGCACTGGTCCCAGACTGGACAGCATCATGGTTGGTTAAGCAGTTTCTAAAGCTTCCTGGAAGCACAGATAGAACTGGATCTCATGAAGCAACTTAGTACTCAAAACAGAGTGAATGTTAAGAAAAGCAGCAGCTAACTCTTTATATTTCTGATGCTGTCAGACAGACTTTGCTCCATGAAGCATAGAGAAAGACACCTATGGTTTTTAGTCTGAGAACATGGGAGAGAAGAAAAGCCTGGTTTAGCCCAGAAAGTAAACTAAGATCCCCCTTAGATGACCTTTCATAGATATATACTATAAAACAAACATGTCTCTTCCAATCCACAGTGGGCCACCTTTCCAGCTCAAGTCAAGAGAGGAGGTGCAGCTTTACAAAATGTATCATCTGGGCACCTATCCCTGAAGGCAGTGTATGCATATGACAGCATGGTTAAGGGTTCTTCCCAAGCACTTCCCTTTCCATGCTACTGAGCAGAACTAAAATAGAATCAGAGAAGCAGGATTCCCAGAGCTATGTTGCTATCAGAGAAATATAGCACGAGTCACTGTTTTCTGCAAAGTAGAAAACCTCAGAAAACTGAGGAACCTCGGAAATTTCTTAACAAAAAGTTCTGACAAACACCACAAAGATGCAGAGGCATGTCATCATGCTTCTGGCCACTCTTACAAATATGGAGGGGCTAAGCATCCTCTAAATTGTTTCCACTCTAAAAAGATCATAAAACTGAGTCTGAAAAACCTCAATCTGTAAAAACCTGACAAACAGAGCTTCAGAAGCTTGTGGTACAAGTTTTATAGAGAGCAGCTAAGAAATCAGTCAAGAAGGAAGTTTCTTAAAAGCCTTCAAAAAATGTATTTCCCAGCAAGGCAAGATGGCAAGTCACAACTTCTGCTTGCTTGAGGAAGCTTGTGAACTGATGAAAATTTTTCTGATGCTCTCTCTCCACAGTGCCACAGGTTTATACTTGGGGAGGTGCACTCACTCATCCAAACTTTGGTCCAGTGAGCTGTTAGATTCTTTTTAAGATGGAAAAAAGTAAAAGGCAAGTAAGCTATAGATACCCAGCAAAATCAAGGCTAATTAACACTAAGGCAGGACAGGAATCAAGTGATTAGACTGTGGAGGTTCATGACAACACTGCCCTGATTTGTCACCTCAACCACTGCAAGGGTAAGGATTGTTTCCAGTAAAGCTCTTTCTGCCTGAAACAGTCCTTCATCTCTCTCCTCAATGCTCCACAATCTTCCCTGCTAAACTCTACAGAGCTGCCTCTCAAGCAGCTTACAAGTAAGGGGCTCTCAACCAAAATAATCAAAGCACTGTAAGCTGAAAGTACTACAAAGGTATATTTGCCCTGTTGCAAAGCAGATGAGAGTTTCCTGCAGGATAGTCAGTCCCTGGTATGGAGCAGACCATCACTGCACCATTTTTTTAATGGTTCTAACTGGCTACGTATGAGCAGCTGGCCTGACGTCTTCTCTGAGGTTTTTTTAATGAAATATGCAATACTAAAAAATAAAACTACACCTGCAAACAGCATGATCTCTATTCACAGACACAGAGTGGAGGGTCCTGACTGGATGAATGCTGGTAACTCTCCCACAGAGTTTAGAGCAATGGAAACCACCTCCACAGATTGCTCATTAATTCTGTTAATTTTTGCAGGAGGAAACTATCAAGAAATCCAAGGTATTAAGGCAATTTTCTTCTACCCAGTCCATGTAAAGAAAACCAAAGCATATAGTGGAAGATGATATGAAGTACTGCTACCATACTAGGGGTTACTGAAACCTGTTTGGGGAAAGAGGAGCGAAGGATGTCTTACAGCCTCTGAGAAATAGAATACTTTTACTATTTGGAAGTGGCAGGGATTGAAAACCCCATTGGCACAAAGATCTGAAGTGGGGGAGATGATTAAAGATTGCTGAAAAACCTTAGAAATTTAGGAGCTATTCTGCAGAAATAGAAAAAAAGATCAGATGTTACTGATAGCTACAAAGTGAGGGGAGGCTGAGCTGTAGCAAAGTTTGACATTTCACAGAGCAGGAGATCTGTCCAGAAGTGAAGCAGAAGAGAAAGGCAACAGTGCTCTTGAGACTGAGACTGTGATGCTGCTCAGAAATACATACTCAAAAAGGAAGGCAGCCCTAGTGCCACCTCTGCTGCAAATATTGCCGTTCTTTTCTTTTTAGCACACCCAGCCCCGGGCAGGTTTACCTCGAACTGTAGTGGAGTATTGCAGCGGCTGGCAGCCAGAGAGGGGATGGGTGAGAACACGACGCCGTAACCATTGCGAGTCTCCTCCTCCCCGGGCAGAGAGGAGCAGGGCGTGGCCAGCTGTGGGCTCGCTGCACCGGGGACCGCAGGGACGGGAGGCGGGGGGGTGACAGGAGACAGCGGCCGCAGCAACTTCTTAACGTTTTGCTCCATCAAGTAGCGAGACTTCCACTTCTTCAGGGGACTCAGCAAGTCTGAAACACAAACTGAGCTGAGGACACGGCTGAACCACTGACCACGAGCAAATCACATGTGGTCTTCTTCCCCCTACTCCCAGCCCAAATGAAGCCCAGGAGACGTCAATGCAACTACAAAAGACTCCTAAAAATGAAGTACCTCTGAATTACTTCTACATCAATGTCTAGATACTGGTAACAGAACAATACATAGTCAGGAACATGCAGTGAACAAGGAAAGCAATTATTTCACCTAGAAGCATGCACAAGAGGGAGCTAGGGGAAAGGAAGATGAAAGGTTAAAAGAGGAGAGGAGACTAGAGGAGGAGAGAGGTCAGAGGACATGTCATTGTGATTCTTACAAACAAATCAGAGACAGTTCAGTTAGCATTATCTGAGCCTAATAGTTCCCTATAGGCTACATCAATACAGCCCAAGCATATTTGCACTTCCATAAAGGACTAAAGCCTTTCCCTCAGGCCTGCCTAGCTTCAAAATAATAATATTTTTTAATGCTTAGTTTAAAAAAAAAAAAAAAAAAACAACAAAAAAACCCCAAATCACCAGTAAATTCTGCAGGTTAGGTCTTGCTTGAGACGTATATTTATTGGTTCTGGCATTCTGTTTATTTCCTATTCATCTAACTTTTCAATAATCAAATTAGTATTATCTGTGTGATGACTAGCTTCCTGTCATCCTTGGAAAACCGATCCCTGACTGGGCTGATCTTCGCTCTCTTTCTCTGTAAATTCAAACACAATATTTAACCATTCTGCTGCTTTACTCACATAATTTAGCTTCTCCATCCTTGAGATGTACTCGGTAATTTGTTTATTACACAGTGCCTGTAAGACTTTGCTACATCTTCCTACAGTCAGCAGGTATTTAGTTGTCCTTCTAACAGCATCTTGCTGAAAAGAGATGATCCTGGGCTCTCTTCCCTCAACCCCTCTCTTTTCTGTTGTACAAGACATCCCAGAGCACTGAGATTGATAATGCATGTTAAGTGATTATCTTTTCACAGGAAAATACTGAGAAACTTTACAGATGCTCAAGATAGAATGGGTCTGCAGAAATTTGAATGAACAGCAAAGCAACATTCTTGCCTACCCATAAGCTGTGCCATCAGGCAGCAGGACATATTAAGATGCCACTTGTAGAGCTGCCTTTGGTATTCAGCACCTTCCCCAGTCTGACTCCAGTGCCCATGCTGCCCTGATGGTGCTGAGCACTTACCTGGGTCATCTTTGCAGATGCTGGAGGAGCTGCTGTTCTCATTGCTTTGGTATAGACACTGGGTTCTGTTCTCTTGAGGAGCTGGTGAGGTCTGAGTCATCCCCTCTTCCAGGGCTTGTTTGATCCAGCGCTGAAACAGAACGAGACTGCATAAACGTGAAACTCCTCGGGTACTTTCTCTGCAATCCTGCAGGATGCACTCCAACTCCTACACTTGTGTGGAGCAGGGCAGGCTGCTCTGAAGCCTGGTGTGACCTCGCTGGCGTGTGCTCGGGTGGGAGTGTGCTAGAACACGACTGTCTGCACTGCGCCCACCACCTACTGGGGTGGGGCTGTGCCCTTCCTGACATGGGCTCTGGGAGCAGCAACCATCAGCAGTAAGAGAGATTGCAAGTAAAGAGCAAATTATAAATATAAAAATGCAGGACAGTGGCACCTAAAACTATTAAAATAAATAATTTAAAGGAAAGGGAACACAAATATAATGAACTATCTACAACCACTGATTTTTGCAAAAAAGCTGTTTCTTGCCTAGGAGAGCAAATTTGAGAAAAACGAAATCAGATTAACTTGCAAGCAGCAGTTTTCAAGAAGGGTAAACCAAGAAAAGAATAGTAAAAACAAATATTTTCTTCATCTACTAATAAAAAAGGTAAGTCACAGTAGTCTTCTGAACATGGACAGCTAAAAATGTTTCACATCTCACACAAGTGAACATGAACTGAAGCTTCAGCAAATCAGCTGCTGCAGCGGGTGTGCTAGCCCTGTATCTTGATACAAACTGACTCCTGAGGCAGGCAGGAACCTTTGCTTATTCTACTATAAAGGTAACTGCCACAATATAAGAGAAAACAGATGATCCAGTAAAATGACAGCAAACTGCAGGAAAAAAAGCAAACAGCAATTTTCATTTGTGTAGTTTACCCAGGGGATTCACTTTACCAGACTCTGCTTGTCCTAGAGAGGTTTAAAATTGTACTTTTACCTTTCAGCAATCCATAGTTCATCTGCATGCCAGCAATGTGTATCCCATTAGAGATACACGTGTGTCTTATGATTCCTCAAAGCTATTGTGAAAGTACATCACAAACTCAGTGGCCACAATCCTCAAAGTGAAAACTTCAATGCGAGGATGAAGAGCAGGTGACAGGATCTATTTTGATGGCCTTCACTACTGTACAGCAGTCACTTCTTCTCTGTTCAAATGTAACTCAAGGGATTCCACTGTGGCCGCCAGCAAAAGGAAGAAGTGCCAGCCAGTCTGGAGCACCTCTACCTTGAACGTGGCATCTGATCTGACAGCCAAGTCACTGCACAGTGTGGGATTAACGTGAGAGCAGGTTACAGTTCAGTTTCCTTGCGAGGTTCAGACACTGCCATGCTTTGGATGCAAACTGACATCATCAGCTGAGTTTTTTGGCACAGTTCTCAGTAGTTTAAAGATGAGGCCTGCTGATAATCCAAGAAAATATGTGATCTATTTCAACAGCCTTTATAAATCAACTTCTTTGGCTGAGTAGTCAAAAGTAGACAAGACACAGATCAAGTCTTGAGAGAGCGTATCATCAAGTTCTGGACCATTTCTAGACCTCAGCTGGCTGAAAAGGAGGTGCTCCCTGTAAGTTTTCTAAACATTCCTGAACATGAAAAGCAGATTTCTACATCTCCAGACTGTTAAGTCAAAAAACTACGCTAAAAAGCATTTTCCAAGAAAAAGCCTGGGATCTCCTACAAAATGGATGAAACCCCTCACTAGAACAACATAACAATTATTTACATTCAAAATGTAGAAATCTAACAAATTATTTCTTCAACATCTGTTCTGGACACAGCAACTTTCAGTACTTTATCAACTATTTAAAGGAATAGGTAGGGTATTTAGGTTCTCAGATTAAGAAACAAGAATGCTAGATGACACCATTAATAATTTTCCTACTAAATTGGGAAATGGATAGGAAAAACATGACACAGCACAGGCTAAAACGATCACTTCTACAATTACAGGCTACAAAATTAATGGGTTGTTCTAACAAATATACAAAATCATGAACTGAACATGAGTTTAAATTAACCTGTCAAAGAAAACTCAGTCATACTGGGATGCACAAAATGAGTACAGGTTAGAAGACAAAGCAACTTTTCTGCTTTGAAAATGTCCCAGCTGCAACACAACATCCAGTCTTGGACATAACTTCAAGGAAGGTGTGGACTAAATAGAAGTCATCCACAGTGAGACTAGTCCACTCCCTGTCCAGCAGTGAGAATTATCATTTGACTAAAAAAGGGTAAAATGCAGCAACAGATCAGAAGACTTGTCCCATGACAAGTTTTCCCTCAATTTTGAGCTTGCTGGTCAGTTGTACGGCAACTGCATTGAGCACAGAACTCCAAATAACTCTGCCAGCTTTGCTCTGGATGTTTCTCTCTTCCCTGGAGCTCAAAGACATTGTTAAGGTTCAAAAGAAGCTCAAACCTTGTAGTTCTCAGCTTAAAGATGCATGAGGAGCTTGCCCAGGCACACAGAAACAGAAAAGGTGTTGTCATACATCTATATATGAACCATGAAGAGCTTTACCTATGAAGAAAATACTGAAGAGACTGTTAGGGCATGACAACAAATTGGCTGAAGGTGGAAAACAGTGAAGTCCAAAGATTCTCTCTGAAAAAATACCCTCAAACAAAGGAAGGCAAAGAAACCAGGACATGGTACCTGAAAGCCACCAAGACAGGGAGAGCAGAAAAGATTTCTGTATAATTGTTCTCAGGTAATCACACAGGAACTAGAAAGTCTCTGAGCAAAACCAACAGGCAACAGGGAAGATGGATTCCAGTACAAATCTGACTGAGTGAACTACCCTGCCTTCCCTGCAGATGGGTAAATACTGGCATTGACTGGTCATTTCTGGAGGAACCAAATCCTTAGCTGGGCCTGGTTCAGGCTTCCTGCATGGCCTCAAGTACCTGTTGCAGATAGACAGTCTGTGATGCCAAACAGAAGAGCTGTGGACTTTTTCTTGTGAACAGGCAAACTCAAAGCTTTTAAACCACAAAGGCTCTCCAAGGACAATAGATCTTAACTGAGGCTGAGAATCTTAACTGGATTCTCGAGGTCCTCTGCAACACTGTCCTACCCCCACAATGCCAACCATTCTCTTACTGTGAAAGTAGTAATATAACAGTTTCTAAGGGAAGCAATCAACACTCTGAATTGTGTATGGAGGATAATAAATAGCCTCTGCAGATCTGAAAGTATACGTTTCTAAAAGGGCAGTCACAGAACTGTTGTTCTACCACGGCAAAAGGCAAGCATGAAAACTCAACTCTGGCAAGGAGGTCAGCAGTCATAGCCTGGACACTGCATCAACACAGTAGCTCAGTGGGAATATATGGAAATAAACTCCAAAACGACACAACAACTTTACAAGGGGGCCAGTAAGATGAGTATACATCATGTAAAGGTAAGACACGAGCAAACATACCTTCTTACAGGAGCTGTAAATGCCATCCAACAGAAAGGGCCTTCGACGTCTCTCAGGGTTGAAAGGCGAACCAAAGCGAATGTAGTGTTTAGGTGTGGTACAAATCAGCGGGGAGTGCACAAGACCTGGCAACATATTTAGGGTTGTTGCCAAAACTGTTGGGTCTGTAGTAATGCGCAGAGGACACTCAATTGGACACTCCTGCTTCTCTGCCTTGTCGTTCAGCCACTCGGTAACAAGGTACTGAAGGAGGAGACACGCATGTCAGTGCAACCAGGACAGGTGAAGATGAAAGGCAGTACGGCACAATGGTGTACGGGAAGCAATGCTCAGGTCAGCCCACGTGCTAAAACTCCCCTCCTTCTCAACAGGAAAAACTTCCTGGGTCAAACCCAATTCTCACATGTTGGAGACAACCCAACGTCACAGAAGTAGCTCGATTTTATGCTCCATTTATCTTACTAGAAGATTCTCCAAAAACTTGATCACCCTGTTCAAAACTAGTTTCTAGACACAAAACGAAATGTATTAATAGCTAATTTCTGCCTAGTATGTGGCAGCTGCCTGCTAGCTTCTGCAATTTTTCCTTCTTTCCACCTTTATCCTAGCTTGTATATGACATTGCAGTCACATTCCTTCCTGGTCTTCACTTCTAAGCTGAAAGTTAACCTCTTTGCTGCACCCTAAAGGAATACATGCCATCCTGCTATTCCAACCCTGAGCACTTGCTCATATTTACCTTTTTTGTTTTGGGGTACTTCACTGCAGCTCTATTAGACTGGGATCCTGTAGCAAGGATAGCAGTTGGGTCAGATCCTGTCAACTGTCTGCCTTCTCCTGGCCCTTCCACATTGCTGACATCTGTTGTGGCTACCAAGCTGGCAGTGCTTCCTTCCTCTGGGACAGCCTGTGTGAGTTCAGCTTGCTGGGAACTGGCTTGTTTCTGCCTTCTCAGTCTTTGTGCTGAACTGGTCCGATATCGAGAGAAGCGACTTTTTGGTCGGGGCCTGGAGGGTTTTGCTGGAGCTGGCTTAGTCACTGTTTTTTCGGGTACAGCATCCTACAAAATAAACTGTCATTAGTCTGAGCACTCCTAAGAGTATTCCTTTTCTCTGCATACAGGATCGAGAATTGAGATTTATTTATTGACACTACCTGACTCTCAAAATCTTGTTGGACTCTGTGTTGGTTCATAAGATGGCCTTGGGGACCCTTCAACACTGGCACATTATCGTTTTGTCTTCTGCATTCTTAAAGGACAGAACATGGGTCTTTAGGAAGAAAGCAGCAATAGGAAACTTGCTGCTTGTCTCAAGGTAACTGCTCTTATTCCTGACCTGGGTTGGCAGGGAACACTCCAGGCAAGTGTCGGAGCCCTGCCATAAAATGGGAACACATGCATCCAAAGCAGACTGGGTCAAAAAAAAAAACAAAAACACCCCAAACAAAAAGAAAAGAACTTTCCATCACTGCACTTATGCATCCAACTTAAGCTCACACCAGTACAAAGAGGGTTCACCTGGAGAAGGAGCTGGGCTAGTTCAGCCCAGAGAGGACTGAGGGGAAGGTAACAGCAGTCTTCTACAAACAGCCTGAAGCCACTAAGAAGATGCAGGGGTGCATCAATGGACATATACTGAAATGAGAGGCTGAGACTGGATACATGGCAGTTTTTTTTCAACCTAACAGTCATGAATTGGAAGAGGTGCAACCTCCATCCCTGGAGGTTTTCAAGAGAAGACTGGGTAAAACTCTGGCCAACCTGGTCTAGCTTCAGAGCTGTCCCTACCTAAATCAGAATGGACTAGAGAGCCCACAAAGCTCCTCCCCACCTGAATGATCTTATGATCAGAAATGCTGCAGCTGGGCTTCGTACAAGACAGCAAACACTTCTATCTTCATCTTACCGCTGCTTGTGAGGACCGTCGTGTG
This sequence comes from Cettia cetti, assembly GCA_013401135.1. Classification (NCBI taxonomy): domain Eukaryota; kingdom Metazoa; phylum Chordata; class Aves; order Passeriformes; family Sylviidae; genus Cettia; species Cettia cetti. The sequence continues at coordinate 44,746 of VZUI01047789.1, read as the reverse complement.
TTCACCCCAGTACTGCTGGTACTGTTAGAAACAGGAGGAGGAGGAGCACTCAGTGCAAAATTTCCATCTTCAGTTTCAGGAGTCTCTGTTTTTACTTCTTCCAGCTCAGGAGCTTCAGAATTGACATTGATTTCAGCATCAGTGCTGTTACGATCTGATGGTTGCTCGCGTCTCCTCTTTCTCTTTTCTAAGTTCTCAAACATGTGCATGATGGCTTCTACCTTCCTGTCTTCCCGGGACTACAATACAAGGGTAAACTGAAGTGAGCATAGTAAATTATGCACATAAACAAGGCAAGAACAGATATGGGAAGCAGCACAAAGAGAACAACTGCCAAATAGCAATGACAAAAGCCAGACAGAGGACAGAGAGAAGCAGTTCTTATCAGTTATTTGCATTTTTCAATATGGCAAATTTCCCAGAATAACAACATAAACACGTGTTTGTAGCGCAAGTAGAAGAACTCGACTTTGTTCTTAAATAGGACCACTTAGATACTACTGAGTTATATTTATAAAACAGCCACAAGGAAATGCATAATTTTGAAGAATTGAAACCTGTAAGAAAGCATGAGTGGAGTGAAGAGATGACTTGGAAACAAACAGAGCTATTTGCTAATGATCAAATGCCAGAACCAAACAGAAGCCAGGGGAAATAGAAGAAGTGATTCAGTAATTTGCAGCAAGTGTAACCACACAAACTGGTTAAAATGTTCCAGATTCATTCTTTTTGCAGCAAGACTGTCAGAAGATGACCCAGCTCAAAAATAAAAGCTCTGGTCTTAGCAGCTTACATAGTGGGTACGAAAAACAGAACATAAGAGACTAGAGAGACAAAACAAGTCAATTTATTAGGTAAACAGAAAGGACAGGAAATCTTATCACCTGTCTGTGTCAGAAATAATTGCTAATTATACATGTAAAAAGCCCAGTACAATAATGTTGCAGTGCCTTGGCAAGGATCAAGTGGGTTTGTGGGTCAAGTGTCTTCTGAGATTTATCATGGAGAAAGTATCTTGGATGGCCCATGGCTTGGCCTTTACAGTTTTCTGGTAAAAGATACTACACAACACATATGAAGAGAGACTGGGAAACTACAGATATGGGTATTTACCTGATGCCAAGTATAGAAAACTGAATCGCATTAAAGCAGATTAACTGGTGCAACCTACAGGAACAGGGCTTACAGGCTGATGGGAAACTAACACTTCACTTAGGCTTACTGAACTATTCTCTCCCAAAAAGAGATCAGCTTGCCTGCATTAAAATGAAATCTTCCCTCCAAGCTTTAAGGCCAATCTGATGGACTGCCCTTGGCTCTCCAAGTTGCTGCACCATCTTAACATTTAAAGCATTCTCAGGAAATTTACATTTTGCAGATCTGTATCCCTGATTAGAGGAAGGCAGGTGATTATGATATTAGTGAGCAAAAAAAATTAGGGAATTCCTGGCTTCAATACATTTGTTGGCTGGTAAAAGGATAGAAGCAAATTTTCTCTTTTTCTTCCTTGGGTTTCTGGTTGGTTGGTTGTTTTAATTGTGTATTTGCATGTTTGTTTGGATTTTTCTCTTGTTTATTTAAACTAATGACTTAAGAGCCAGGACGGCTCCATTCACATGCATAAAACATTCTAATCAAGGCAGCAATCCCAGGAGCCATAAGCAACACAAGAAAAGAAACACCAGCTCTACCCAGTAAAGATGAAGGCTAAAAAAGGATTGTATTATCAAAGATCCCAGAGCAGTAAGATATATTTTGATCAAGAAGACTGCTTAAGACAACCGTAATTTGGCAACACAGAGATTTCCTAAGTAAGTGCCAATAGTAGTGTTGGTGGTCTACCTCTCTTACTAACTTTTGCAACTTGATTCTACCCTTTTCCCCATATGGCAAAATGCTTATGAAACCATACACTGAACAGATACTTGTTTACAACTCTAACCCAGCAAAAACAATCAAGTTTTAAGAAAAATCAGATTCTGGTTCATGGTAAGATCGAATTGAAGAGATCCCTGCTCACTGAGGGGTGTAGGATTAGGTGACCTTTGACAGTCCCTTCCAACTCAAACTATGCTATGGTTCTATATAGTGCCATAAATTCTTGTACTGGCAATAAGGAAGGGCAGCAGGAACATAAAAAAGGTCCAATTACCTTTTTGGAATCTGGTGCTGATGGTCTTGCTAAAGGTGTGTTTTAGGCTATAGAACAGCCCTGAAAGTAACAGTTAAATCTTTCAGTGAGGAAAGAAATCTATAGTGTATCTCCTAACCTGCAATACCCTAACATAAGTCCTGTGACTTGAAGTCAACCAACCCTGGGTGGTTTTTACTCCACCTTTTTTTTTTTTCTTTTGCTGTTGGTAATCAAATTACTGAAGATCACTAACAGATGAGACTTGTGTTCAAATGAGTGAAATAACCAACTGGACCTGTTGGTCACTGCATAAAACAAGTCCTAAAGAGGGTGATACCCAGACAGAGAGAGGTACTTGCCCGTCTGCTGTGGACCAAAGCTCCCTGTTCATCTACAGGGTCCTCTTTCTCCCCTTCTTGTTTCTCCTCCTTCTCTGGCACCTGAGACAGAAACCCAGATTTAGTAACCCAGGACTGTTTCGAAGTTACCAAGACTTCTGTGGTAATCTAAGGTGCTAAAGGTTTAAAAAAAGGCTTCCTGCAGTTTCTGCTCTGAAGATTCCAATGCTATTGAATCAGGCTCCTGCAGCACTAAATGGTAATGCATATAACAAGGGGCCCAAGATTTTACCTCATTGTCACTGACTGCTGCAGGTCCCTCAGGAACTTCCTCAGTCTGCTGACTGCTGTTCTCATCCGAGGCAATGCTCTGCTGTTCCATTTCTAGCTCCTTTCGACGGGCCTTTCGCCGGCGTGTTTCTGCCCCAATCAGTGTGCCTAAAACAGGTGGAGGTAGGTGTTCTGCAGCATTTGGGCTACGTTTCTGCACAGGGCAATTCCGGTTCCCCTTGTGACACGCACAGTCCACTTTATAATTGCTGCTCCAAAACACAAACATAATTCGTGTCACTCTTCATTTCTCAACCCCTGCACAGAGACATTCAATACATCTCCTACTAAACATCTCACCACGTGCCAAAGCAAGGACAGCAGGCTACCTTATGGCCTCTATTGTAGAATATGCCAGCAGAACTGGACAGAATAGCCGGGAAATGCAATTCAGTAGAAAACGGAGCAATATGTAGAATGCGAGGAAAGGGCTGGAGGAAGATGTCCAGTCCAGGAGGGCAGTGGAGAGCTCCCGGGCGAGGTGAAGGACTCACCAGATGTTGTACTCATAGTCAAAGGCGATGGTAACCTCTGTGTCCTTGGCAATGGTGGCAACAGCATAGATGCACAGGTGGATCATCCCATCAGCAATCACATGACGAACCTTGTTAAAAAAGTAAAAAAACCCTGACATTTCCACAGGTTGCATTTCCTACTTCCAAAACGGAAACCTCCTTTTGCAAGTAGCTCTTATTCTACTCTATGAATAATTATCCCAAATTCTCCATAGGGAAAAGCCTGCTTCACTGCTCTTGTTTCATACTGTGCTTTTCCACTTACAAAAACTTACTACCACCTGCTTACCCTCAGTATCATTGCGCAGCCAAAGGAAAGACATAAAATAAATCTTTCTCTTCCAAAAAAACCTCCTTCATGTTCCGAAATTGTCTCATATTCCAAGTATAAACCATCAAACAAGCAAGAGACAGAGAATTTACTGCATTTAGTGCATTTTAAGTTAGGGAAAGCACTAAGCTTATGTAAAACATGTATTTGCAATTACAGTGATGATGAACAGAGATTTACCTCTGCATTTGGAGTGCAGGACCGCCTGATGAACCTGGCATCATTACCAAAGGTGCGGGCATCAACACACATCTCAACACCATTGAACTTGGAGTAGAACAGCACAAAGGGATATGGCCTGGAGAAGCAACAGAACATCTCAATCCCAAAATACCCAATTCCTGTTAACAGGTATCCCTCACTTCAGTGGAATTCCACAGCACTTCAATCAGCACTGCTGCTCTGGGGCCTCATGTACTTCCAACAATTTAAAAGATCTATTTCAGAGGGTTTGGTCCATAAGTAGAGCATCAAGCTGAGGTGATATATTTGATTTCCCATTTCTATGGAAGGCACAGCTGACAGGACCCTGCAAGTGAGCACTATCCCACAGAAACACCAGTCTCTCTCTCTGTGCCACGATGCTCTCACACCAATCATTTCATAGTACTCTTACTTTTTGAAGAAATGCCCATTGACCTCGAATTGCTGTCGTAACATAACTTTCCCTCGATACTCAATTATAAGGGTATCTAGTGCCAAGTCTCTGGCTGCCCTCAGGATCTTCCGGTGCTTCTGAACCCGAGTCACCCTTCCCAGCTGCAGCTGTAACAAAACCAGAGCAGAAGAGGAAAATTTGAACCAAAGGCCTCTAAGTCATGAAGAATATTTTACCTACATAAAAATATTCTTATAGCAACACAGAAACCCTGCCAGGTGAATACATTGCTTATTTTGTAACAATTTAGTAATTACCAATAATCATGATAATATTTATCTAAAGAAAACAGTATTTATTCTTTTCCTTTAACAATAGTCTGACAAACCTATTAAACCAAGTATTTTAGTCTTGCAGCTAGGAGGCATAACCAGACCTGTCACTTGCTACTAACTGGGAATTGCTTGTAATTATGGCCACTTTCACAGCCAGAATAATTCAGATATTTTCTAAATTGTGGGTTGTCACACAGCCACAGGAAAAAATGCAAGCTTTTCCTTCCGCTGAGGATGGTAAATTCCAGCAAACAGGCCAAAGACTTAAGCTGGCAATTTCCATCTCCATCCAGAAACTTCTCTACATATCTCTGCTCACAGTGCTGTTGATTTTAATTTTTTTTTAACATGAGGAAATAAATTTTTAATGAAGTAAAGACAGTTTGTTAAAACATATGTGAAACTCCACAGCTCTATTACAATGGATTTTCACAACAATGTGTCTTGACAGCATGAAACCACAACATTCTTTAAGTACAGACATCCAAAAAAGAGGTATTTTATGGAATACTGGAAGGGATATTATAAGCACTAGGGTATAGGAAAGACTTATTCCATAAAAACAAAGCACTTTTCTTACTTAACAGATTAAACCTCCCTGCAAGTAAAGATTATGTGAAGATGACCGGCTTCCTCACCACCAGTGCTGTGCCTCTTCCTTCCTAAGCATTCTATTCACTGCTCATAAGGGCCCATTTTGATACTTTTCCAGAGAGAATTGAAGCATAAATGTCCTGACTTAAGTAATAATGACAGTCATGTATCTAAATCAGGAGTAAACAACAAAATTTTACTGAAAGCAAGTTCCCAGCTTTTCCTGAGAGATCTCTCCTTAGAAACAGCTACTGAGCACCCTGCTGGAATGGATAAAGATTAGTTTAAGGGGTTCAGCCTGAATAATGACAGAACATATGATGTTCTAACCTTGTGGAAATAAAAGTTAATGTCTCAAGGCAGCACTTAGCACTGGGAATCCAGCAAAACCCTTGTACTGAGCACATGAAAATACCAAACCACAGATGTTTTAAACCTTTTTTTTCTGTGATCTTGTATCTCCTCTGTATAAAACTTCCTCAGGAAAATTACTTTTGTTGTTTCTATAAGACATTATACTGCAGATCTTGGATGAGTTAGTAAAGTAAGATCTATTTGTTGACTTCTCTCACTCAGATCCAGGATAAAGACAGCTTTACAAAAATATTCATTTGAAACCTATTCAGATGAGAGTAATGGTCCAGAGCTCCTCTTAAGATACAATCCAGTGCTACATTTGCCATGCCTACGGGGTTTATCTGTCTTATACCACTATCTGCCAGCAATTGGGAAAACCTGGATATATGTACTGGAGACTCTGAAGAGCCTTGCGGGATGTTCATCTCTTCAGGTCTTGGGTCCTGACAATGCTCACAGAGGATTCCTTAAGTCATGTGGCATAACAGAAATATGTTTTTTCCAAACTCAGAAGCTGCACTGTTGGTCCTGACTTCCAATCAACAAAATATGAGTGAACTGTAGGATAAGACTGTTTACACTACACAGAGTAGTGGCTAAATTACTTCTAGCACTTTGTGCTATCCAACTGTGGCAACAAAGAATACATAAATGGGACCAGATTTCCTAGTGTATGACAGGAGATAAGAAGAAAGTATCTGAAGTTATGAGATGAATAAGGACCTAGTGTGTCTCCAGCTGAATAATTCTGTTTCTACACTATCACTGATCTGGTTTTTTACTTTCTCATCTAAGCTGGCCCTACACAGGAGGGTTGGACCAGATGACCTACAGTGGTTCCTCCCAAACTAAACTGTTCCACTACTCTAAGAGTATAATGAGATCGTATCTTTCAGAGATGCAAGTTAATGTCTGGTAGCCTTCACTCTCACCTTTGCCCTATGACTGACTTGCATTACACTTCACCTCATGCCAGAAAACAGCCTGGGGAATATAGGTGGGATAAGGTGGGGTGGTCAGAGGAGGACAGAGTCCCTGCAGGAAAGAGAAGCTCTGCATCAGTAGAACTTATTTATCTGAGTTTGGTGAAACAGGAATGATCTCACAGCTCTTCCGATAAGACACAGCTCAGCTTGTTTTCATTTTCTGAATTTAGAAATATGAAGCAGATTAGCTGCCACGCTTTCATGTGTGAAAAGAACAAATGATTTTATTCATGTCACAGGCTAGGGACTGCTGACTGCTAATCAGCCAAAACTGTTCTGATATGTTTGCAGAGCACCATCTGCATAATACTCAGTGGCTTTATTTTATAAAGGCCCTTTTGCTCTTCACTTCAGAATGTGAAATCAGTCAGGGGTTTGAGCTCAAGTCAGCAATTATCACAGGCAACAAAGAGCAAATACTAACCCTGGGTTTGGTTTGGCAACAACAGTCAGGAAAGTGATTCACAGCTTTCAGTTTGTTAAGCAACTGGCAGTAGCCAGGACTAAGATGATTTTATTCATAACACCAAACAACATCATATTTTCACAACTTTCCCTTTGCATCATGATGACAGCTGAAAACTGGTGGATCATAAAATCTTTTAGGTTAGAAAAGCCTCTAAGATCAAGTTCAAATGTTAGCCTGCCACTGTCCAGTCCATCACTAAGCCATATCCCTCAGTGCCACATCCAGAAGTCTTTTAAATAGCTCTAGGAATACTGTCTACACTGCCTCCCCAAGCAGCCTGTTCCAGTTTGGTAAACCTTCTGGTTAAAAAAAAAATTAAAAAGATCCTAATATCTAATGTAAACCTCTGCTAGTGCCACCTGAGACCACTTCCTCTTGTCTTACCCAAAATATTCCAATGAACAAAATCCCATATGCTCCATGTATAACGCTTACCCCATCTTTCCCTACTCTTCCTGGTTTGAGGAAGCTTTTAGGTCATATCTCAATCTCTTTTAAGTATATAGTTGCATCACTATTGACTTAAGTCAAATGAGTTTCTGAACTACTAAGAATATGCAGGGAGTATAAAACATTATTTTTATTCCGTTCTGTCTCTCCAGAGTCTTAATGGCCAAAGAGAACCGCAAAAATATTTCTACATAGCCAGCAAATACATATTGGAACAGCCTCCTGATTTTTTTCTAGTTTAAAGTACCTATTTCCCTTATCTCACAGAAAAGCTATTCCTGTTTTCAATAATGATACCTAGTTAATAGACAACCAATGCAAACCAAGAAGCATTCTCAACTGGCCTACCAAAGGATGAGAGAAATGAGTGAAACAAAAACAGAATGCGGTGCATGAGAGCACATGCTCTACACCTATGTAGGTGCCCTCCTCACAACACTCCACAAACACCTCCTGAGCAGAGACAACAGGACACAGCAGCTGACAAGCAGCAAGCCAGAACTGCCACCGGGTTTTTCCTCAGCATCCAAGGGAGACTACAAAGCCACAAAGTCCCCTGATATCTTCCCAGCATATGCAATGACAAGTACCTACCAACAGCTCTTTTACAGTAACTACACCTCACTATGAAGTTTTACAAGTTTCTACTTTTTTGTTTCTTTGGCACGTATCACATTTGGAGTGATTTGGAATGCTGGCCACATTTTCCTGTGGGAAAACCAATGTCTGTACTGGGAAGGGAGAGGCTGAGAGAGCATGACAAGAACAAGCACATTTATATACGGTATCTTTTATAGTCTCGTGTCGTGCTATACACATATCAAGAAACACAGTATGTGTTTTATTACTTATTTCAGGACTTTTCCCAAAACCCATGTGAGGCAGACAGAATTGGATACATTTAGTCTCAAAAAATATTAAGATTTCTAGAGAAGTAGAACTTTTTCTTCTCTGCATTTTCTCTGCTGCTCTCTTTAGAAAGGCTACTCACATAGCCAGATAGAAGTGTTTCTTCCCCCCGCCCCCAAGAAATCTTATTTATTGCAGAACCAGAGGCAAGAATTGAAGAAAGTTTGGTCCAAAGTCCTCTTTCTGCACTCTTCCTTACTGGCAATATCTGTACTCTGCCTGAAGTGCTTCACCTGCATGAAAGCACTGGGAAAAGTGGGAGGGAGCACATGAACTTCACTGAGTGAGTCAGCTGATATAAACAAGAATGATTCAACCACAAACATATACCTGATATTCAGGTTTCTGCCTTTGCTCCCTTTATACAGAGGAAGTGCCCCACTTCTCTTTTGGAGCCCACCCTTTCAGATGCAACTATGTCCATTCTCCTGGACAAGGAAGGCCCAGAAAAGTCTGAACTGCATAGGAATGCTGTGCTCTCTTCAATAAAGCACAGATAAGATGAAACCACAACTAAGAAGAGTATGAGTGGGGAGGACATAGACCACACAAACACATTGTTTCCCTGTTTCTGCTTGTTTATATGCACTCCATAAAGATAGCAAGACACCAACCACTGCTCATCGCTGGAAAGTTAGGGAGAGACCAGCTTCCTAAAATCAGTTGTAGTTGTGCAGTATACGGAAGTTACAAGAGTCCAAATAATCCAAAATACTGAAATAATGTTGAAAGGTTCTTAAAAATAGCCTTTTACACAACGTGAGACAAAAAATAAAATTAAAAATAAATAAAGGGGACTGGAAAACTCAGGTGGAAAGCAGGAAACTTCCTATCTCCAGCAAGTGACAGATCTGGTTCTGCCTCAGGCAGAAATACTTCACCAACCGAAGTATTTATGGTAAAATATGTGTTAACCACATCACAGAAATGTGCAAAAATATCCCAAACTTAGCAACACTGATTTGGTCTAACGCAAATATTTGTGAATCTCTGTCTGTTCTGGCATCATTTCTGATTCACTGTGTATCAAACCTATGCCTGTTGCTCTGAGCTACAATACTGCTCACCCATGCCCTGACGTACTCCACCTCTATCCTGCTTGTCCTTACCTGCATCTGGGACCCAATAACAGTATTATTGCAGGCCAGCTCTGTTTTGTTGATTGTGTCCAGCATAGCAGTTTTGCCCACATAGTCCTTATTAGAGTTTAGATGGCGCTCCAGCAAGTTCTGCACATCAGCACTGTACTGGTTCGTGAAGGCTTCCTCGTACTGGTCCGTCCAGAGGCGTATCCGATTCTCCCACCCTTCAGCTGTGTTTTCATCCAAGGCATGTGCTTCAGAAGGGGAATTCTGTACCAAACAGCAAAGAATGAATGGATAGTACACAGCAGGAAAACCTATCCACAGTGCTCCAACCACATGAATAAGCTACAAAAAAAAAGGCAAATCTGTTCCAAGCTATGTAAGTGTTGGTTATGAGGACACATTTTTCAGCATCTGCACCCTCCAGAACACTGTACAACAGTGTCACTTAGAAATCTACTGAGATTTCTGTGCAGAACTAAGACCTCTTGAAAGTTCGTACTTGGCATAGCTACATAAAATAAAATTAGGCTAGCACATGGCCAGAAAAAAAATTAAGCCACTTTGGAAAAATAATTAAGTGCATTAAAAAAGCAAAGGCACAGAACACAGAAAGGCAAATAGTTCTCATGTAGGCTTGTCCTACAGTCAATCCACTCACAGCTAACACAGTGTTCGATGATACTGACTGCATCTCTATCTTTGCAGTGACTGATCCTAAAATAGTCCTGAACTTTCTAGCTAAATGGTCACCAGAGTTTCAAGAAACTGAATGTAGAGCATAAGCTAATACCCAGAGGGTTAAACCTGCAAGTCCTAAGCAGAGTAAAGAAGAGAGGGCAAAATCAGGTAATCCGTTTAGACTGTCTTGTAAAGGAGAGGAAAACAGAAGCTGGTAGAAAGAAAAATACTTAAGCTTCATTCTTCACTTGGCAGTAGTTGAAGTAGTTCAACAAATACTCCAGAGCTCAGTAACTGAACTGGCTTCATATAGCACTGAGGCACATAGGACACTGAGGTCTTAGTAACAAGGACAAGTGAAGAGCAATCATTATTTTAATCATATATATTAAATACAGTAAGAGTTTTCATGCATTTTTACCCTCTCATGTCACTTGCATACTATGGAGATGGTGCATAGGGACACCACAGGATTGTCCTCTTTCCTCTGAGCCACCTGCTAGAAGCCACTGCCAGCCACAGGACTGGGGTCAGGTGGAACTGAACAAACCTTAAGGCACCTCTTGTGCGTCTAGAAACAAATGCAGCTCACAGTTCAAGTCTACTTTTTTATCAAATAACCCTCCTATTCAATGGCCACAGCTACCACTATTGCAGGAAGTCAGAGATAAATATATTGTCCCATCCATCCCTAGTAAGAGGATGTAGAGAGAAACAAGGCAGCACTACTAGAGACTCCAAATATTAAACTTGTGAACTACTTTGATGTCCAAGCTTGAAATAGCTTTGATGCAATCAAACAATAACTGCCCTCACAGAAGAGCAGCCACAACCAGTTCTATATCCCTTACATCAAACACCCAACTCCCAAGCACCATGAATCAATCACCTCTCAGAACTGGATTGCACTATCTTACTGGAAGCTATCAGAAGCAAATGGAAGGTTCAAGGGGCAATTCCTGTGATACCCTTTTGAATAGGCCTCCTTGTAGGTGCACTGTAAGGTTTGAGTTTATTACAAGGCTGGCCCCACAATCAGAAATTCCCCAGGCAAACCAAAAGAGCGACAAAATAAAGGGGGGAAAAAACCCACCACCTTCACAGAGGGTTTTCATTTCTACTCACCTTCATCCTCAGAGACTTTCGTGAGCCCTCTCGAAAAGCCTGTCCCCCAGACAAGGAGAGCGAGAAAAAACAAAGTATTAGAAACTTCCTAAGAATTAGGATCCCAGAACCACACTAAATCTTACTCCAATCCTTCATAAAAGACGGCAAGAATTACAGGAAAACATACAAAAAACCCCAGTGGACCTGAAAGTAAAGAGACTCTGCAATGCAAATCCAATGGAAACTGCTGAAAAGCTTTATGGCCAGGGCTTCTGAACTAAAAACCCCTGCCTCACTTAATAAAAATGTCAAGATCAAAACCAAAACTGTCCCAACTAACCCCACTTGCTTTGATATAAGAAAGGTCCAGTAACAGAATCAAGATGGTTGACAACAAAAAAATAACCCCTCCAAACCCCACATAGCTCCTGTCCCCAGCATTTTATTTAATCAGTGCCTACCAGAAAAGCTTCAAGGGAAACCTAACCTGTGGAAAATCATGGTAAAGCTGGCAGATGATGGGAAAGAACCAGCTGCTCACACACTTGCATTCCAATATAAGCAATCCAAAATTATTTCAGTCCCCAAACCCTCACAAACAAGACAGTAAAGTCATCTCTCAACAAATGTTCATCACTACCTACATAGTTTTCCACACAGGCACTTTCTTTGTCCCCGAAGAACAGTGCCAAGAAGCTCTGCAGCCCAAATTCCTCAACAAAGCCTGCTAAAAAATACCATGCTCCTTTCATTTTTCATTCTATTCACAGACTGACCCTTTTCCACAAACAGCCAGACTCCAAAAGCTGTTTCCCCAAATACTAATACAGCTAAAGGAAAAAAATATGTAATTGAGTCCAAGCACTGAACATGAATGGACAGCATTGGGAAATAAGGGTGGAGTTCCAGCAAGGTAATTTTTAAACCAACAGCCACGTACTTGAGCAGGTCACAAATACAAGGCGTCCCATTATTACACCCAAAAGAGCAATTCTTGACAGGACAAAAATTTCTTGTCTACTGCCAGTTTGTCAACCTGCTTCTAACACTGCGCACAGCATTTGGTAGGAACTGCAGCAACCTTGTCTCACTCCACATACCTTGATCTTTTTGGCCTTTGGAGCGGCACGAGCCTTTTCTGTACTCCTCTTCCTCTTCTTGGGTTTGGTCCTGCGGACGCGGTTGACGGTCAGCGTGATGCTGGTCGGCGTGTGCTGCGTGGCCGTGTACAGCACTGTGGAGGGAGAGAGTTCTTCATCCCAGCTCTCAGTGGCACTGCTGTCCCCGCCTAGAGAGACAAGTGCTTCATGAGCAACAGCTTCTCATCCCTGAGAGCACAGCTTACCCTTATGTCCATTTTCATCAAGACAACTTGCTGCCCCTGCATAGCTCTTCCCTGAGAGAACTACACAACCTCTGTTTTCCCACCCAAACTGGGAACAGGTGTTTCAAACTTCTGAACTTATGTCACAGAAAGGCACTGATGAAAATTCTCCTTTTCTGTTCACAAGATAATCTGATTTTCCCTAGAGCTAACTGAGGTGAAGCGTAAGGAGAGGAGAAAATCCCAGCAGTTGGGAGGCAAAGAACATTAGCTGGCACTGATCACAGTTAGATGATTACAGCATCCAAAAGACAAAGGTCTGGAAGAGAGAAAATAAAAGTCACCATTATCAGAATTATAACCTCAAACTCACCTGACACGTTGTCCTGCTTCCGGCGGCGGAGTCTGATCACCTTCCCCCTGCTCATTCCTCTGCCAAAGGAGAATGCACAATTGAAGCTGGTTTGTAGGAGTAAAGTCACTTGAAATTCAACAGGATGTCACAAGATGCGTGCCCTCAGTGGGGCCCAGGATGATAAGAACATCGATTTAACATCCTCATCTCCACTCCTGGTGCCACCAACACTTGTCAGGCTGACAACGCAAAGGAGGAGGGTCAATACTGAGTAAAGCACTGGAAAGAACGCTCCAGTTAGCAAAAGGAAGTCTGTCCCACAGCCCAAAGGTGACATGGTTCGCTATGAGCAGTCAACACAAGGAGCAGCCCAGAATTGCACTGCACCAAAGCTTACCTGCACTTTTCACACTTGAGGAGGAAACCATCTTGGGAGACACTGCAGTGGCACCAAGTGGGAATTGATTCTCCTTCTGAGGAGCTCTCACTATCCCCGGAGTTCTCCTCATCAGGCGAGTGCAGGCCATTCAGTTCTGCACGAGGTATAATGGTCTGGACAGGAGGAGAGGCTGGCGGCGTTGGAGGAGGAGGGGCTCCATAATTATGATCCTGAAAATGAGTATTTGCAGTACTACTTTTAATGCAAAGATATGATGCCTAGAAACTGAAGTCCCAAATCCACAGTTCCCAGGTTAATATTTAACTGGTGTAAAACAATAGCCTGAATTCCTCAACCTACCAAGGTGGTACAGTAATAGCTCTGAAACACGTAAATTACTTCCTTCAGCACCAATGAATTAAATTCAAAACCTATGAAAACAACTAGGCTATTTTGACATTAACTGTTGTACTGCTAATAATCTGAGATGACATAAATGGTTAAACCGTGGAACCAGCTGCCCTGAGATGTAGAGTTTCTGTCTGTTGAGATATTCAAAACTCAACTGGACATGATCTTGAGCAACCTGCTCAAGCAGAGTCAGCTTGAAAAGGGAGGCTGGATTATATGATCTCAAGAGGCCCCTTCCAACCCCAATGATTCTGTGACACCCTGTTTATCCCACAGCTTCAAGCCATGCTCCCACTCTTCCTGACTGCTCCTTGATTCTTGTTTTAAGTTACCACTGTAAAAATCTGCGCAGTTGAAACATGTATAGATAGTGCACAATAAACCAAATGGGGCATAAAATTACCACCAGGAAAATATTATATATTAATATATATTCACACTTCATTCATATACTTAATTTTAAAAATCTATTGCCTAGAACACTAATAAAGCTTGCTGTAGAGAATGCAAGGCTTCACAAACAATAAACACAGAAATGAAAAATGTATGGCAGAGCTCAGCTCTAACTTAGTGTTCCCTAATAAATAAGCCAAAACTCTTAAGGGTTAATAGGCAAAGAACTACGGAACAAGGAGAAAAAAGTAAAAGTAGACAGTAAAGAGCTGATTCACTGCAGAGAGAGTACTCACTGCGTAAGGCAGCCCGCGATAGCTGTGTTTCTGGGTGGCCCCATAGCCGTGGCTGGAGTACACATTCTTCTCACTGACAGCTGGACTAGCTTCCACAGACTCTGGGCTGCAGAAAGGGCCAGAAGTAAAACCCATCAATACAACATCATTTTTTTTAGTGCCAGTATTTCACTGCTCTTTTCTATTGAACACATGAGCTCAAAACGAAGAAACTTCATGAAATCGAGGTGGTGGCCTGCATTTCACCGAGCATCATGTGTGCAGGATGTACAGGATGAACCTGCTTTCAGAGGGAAGGAACTGAGTAAGGGCCACCCTATATAGCTCATTAAACTAGGTCTCAGTCTGGGAAGTTAAAAAGGTAATTAGCATGTAAGAAGCTCAGTTTCCTTATTGTTGACGAAATTGGGTCTAGTTCAGCATTCGCATCTGAACCCAGCTAGCCTAATCTTAAAGCCACTGAACAGTACTGCCATTTTATCTCTGTAACAGCTTATTTCAACTGCAGCTAAGCAGCTTTCCTGCACCTGCACTTGTTTCTCTCTCCCTCAGATACCAATTGTTACTGAGTCCAACATCCTGTGATAAAGCCTGGATGAAAACTGCAGCTATCCTGACAGCAACTACCAGGAACTGGAGATTCCTGTTACAAAGAGACAACAAAATCTATGACCTGGACAGACAGCGGCCACAGACAGATCAGATTCACCCTGTGCTTACTATACAGCAGCCTGCAATGAGCAGAACAGGAAATCTGCTGCTGAGGTACAATGCACTCTTCCACCACAGGGTGGTGAAAAAAAACAGCTAAAAATCAAAGGTATATCCTCAGCAGAAAGCTGCAGAAACCCTATTCAGAGAAGGGACAGCTGCAATTCAATGCAGGGGATATTAGATAATGAGGCTAAAGACAGAACACCAGCAAGGAAACACACTGTCTTCTGTTACAAGCAGAAGACACAGGTCAGATAACCTCTGATCAGATCAGAAGTAGGGCCTGTATCAGAATATGGCAGAATATTACTTAATCATGTCTGCAGATGAGATCTTCATAAAAATTACAGCATGGAGCTGAGCAAGCAGGGAAGAAAAATACAGAAAAGGAAAATTTTACCTCGGACCTCTGCTGCTCCAGTGAGATCTCACAGGATTCTCACTGGGTCCTACATGATCAGCATGAATCAGGCACCATCAAACAATGGCCAGCAATCACACATGGGGCAGTGCTTAGGCACTCAAGAAGAATAACCCCCTTGCCCTTTGGACTTCCTATTAGCTCTTGAAATCTCTGCTGCACTGAAGTTTGCCCCACCCTGCCATTCAACCTCATCTATTCTCCAAGGCACCAACCTCTGAGCTTCTGGCTTGTTCTGGAGTAAGGTGGATCTGTCTTTGCAACATAAAGGTGCAATAATTTATTGTACAAAGAACTGCAGAAAGTAGAAGACATTACACCAATGCAAACAACACTTCTGTAGCTCAGGATTTAGCACAACATGATAAATTCAGTTGGTTTTCAATGTGACTACAGCCAGATAAACTGTCAGAAGCAGGAAATATAGATGATTTCTCTCAAAGGATATACTTTTTAATAAAAGGTACCATGTAGAGCTTGCCACATAATCCAGCCTTTGCAACAATCCTTTAGGACTTTCAGATTGGTACAGTGTCAAATCCATTCAGGTTTAATAACACTGTCAGAAATATTTCAATATTAGAAGGAAAAGAGCCTAAAGAGTCTAAGCAGCAGATATGTCCTCTGTCCAAGTCACCCACATTCCTAACTACAGTCAGACTGGAATACCAGCAATGCTGCCACAAGCATTAGCAATAAAACTTCAGGATTGTTGGTGCAACGGTGTCCAGGGGCAACAACGCTGGGGCCCATGCTTCCTCAGCAGCAGCACACCAAGGAGCTCCCACACCTTCCAATATGCAGTCAGACTAACACAGCAAAACTACTCTGCAGCCTCCATGTCACCCTCAGATGAACAGCAACACCATTTTCACCTCCTCTCTATATCAGAGGCCGGGGAAGAAGCTAAAGCTCAGCCTGTAAAGAGGATCAGCGAGTTTTCCTTTTACCTTCCCCACTGCCTTTGTGATGCACATCTTGGAATCAATTCCTTGTCAGAGGTACAAAGCTCAGGTACCCCAGACTTCATGCATCAAACCGGAGAGTTTCAAAGGCAAGGTGAAGCACAGCCTTAACTTTGAACAGACCCATGAAGGACACTTCAGCAGTAACAGTGCATCCACGCAAAGCCTGGAGAATAAAGTCCTGGCATTCCCAATTTTTAGAAAACAGGCAGAGAAACCAATTCAGAAATCTTCAAACACCTTTTTTCAAAGCACTCCAGCCTAGCCTGAAATTGGACCTACAATTTTCTTACAAGGGAGAAAGAAAATGCTTTGCAGAAGGTTTAGAGGCAGTCTTTTTAATACTTAATGCTACAAGGGACACATGCGCAGATACATCTGGCTCTTCTCCCTACCAAGCACAGCTTCGAAAGCAAAGTACATGAGCAAACTATTTAGCACTCTTCCTCCTGTCATAAACAGTTTAAAATTCCTGCATGTTGAGTCTTCAAAGTGCTGCTGTGGGAGAAGCAGGGTGACAAGCAATACTAAATGTTAGATCTTGAAAAGTGAAGGATCATGTAAACCAGTGTAGATGAGTGACTTACTAGATTCTGATTCCCTGTTTAAAAACAACATGTAAAAATGTGGGCTTTAGGATGGAATGAAGCATCACGAAGAAGAATGGCTAGAATGGGGCCAGTGCCAAGACAGACAAAAAAGAGCATTAGCAGTCTTGCAGAGAGTAGGACTGTGTAGTCAAACTCTATGCATAGTCAAATCAGGGTGACATGGAAGGGAAAAACAATGATTCACAACTTAGCCCACTGCTCTTACAGATCAAAATTAACAGTTTGGAGCAATTTCTGTTCTACACTGATCCAGCTGACATGCAGGTATTTGCACAGTAGATACCTTTAAATAACACACAGGAGAAACCTATCTCCAAAATGTCATTTGTAGACTTTTGTAAAGAGATACTACTGCCCGTGTTTCAAAGAAGGATGCAGGTAAGCAGGAGGAAGAAGCATACTGAAGTAAACTTCAGCCCTCACTCTAGTCCCTGACAAAAACATACTCTCATCCTAGCTGATATCATTCTAACAAGGGTTTTAAGAAGGGATCACAATGCAGTGTTTCCTGATTTTGAAATGCTCCTGACTCTGCAGAAGCAGAGTCTTCTAAAAGAAATACAAGACCCCTCCAACAGGCCTGAGAGATACAGCTGCAGTGAGAGCCCTGCACATGGTCCTGTGGTGGGGACTCAAAAGGATGCCCTCTGAACTGTGCTCCTTAGAGTCTGCTCAGGGGCAGAAACAAAATAAAGGTGCCTACCCAGGCTGATGCTGTCTCGCATATCTGTCAAACTCCAAAAGTATCCACAAATCAGTCAGACAAGACTGGTACCAAGTCTGAGCTAACAGGCTCTTACTGAGAATAAGGTTCAGCATGCTGATCCCTCACATTGCAGCTGCTGGAAAAGGAGCTGGCTCATACCATGCCAGTGTCAAGCCTGGGTACAGCAAACGCACGACTGCCTGCACCTGAGTATAGATTTACTAGTCAAGCTGATACAAAACCTACGGTTGAGTGCCTCATACTGTTGGAATTCTCCTTTTCCCCATATCCCGTGTCAAACTTACCCATTTACATTACACTGCATTTGTTAACATCCATCTCTCATACAGCCAGTGGACTAGCAGCCCCTTTCTCCCGAGAGGAGAAAGCACTGGCACCAATCCTACAGCCCGACTCCAGGTCAGCCCTCTGGCACCCTCCCGTTCTCCTTTCTCCTCATCCGTGGGGTAACACTCACTCCGATCCTGCAGCCATGTCGGAGTAGGACGTATCTGGTGTGGTGACTCCCAGAGGGATTGCAATGCTCATGACGCCCGTCGGGGATCACGGAGTCCAGAGGGCAGCGACTGGCCGCTCCGAGGGCGGAGAGGAGCCGCAGAGCCTCGGCCAACACGTCACGGACATGGGGAAACCTACCAGGGTAGAAACAAAGCATTGCATCTCTGTTAAGGGATGAGGTCTCCCTGTATGCCTCTAAAGAAGGCTTTCACAGCAAAGAAAAGCAGAAAGATTTCCATCAATGACATGCCACATAATTTTTACTTCATTTTCATATGTAGGGCCAGGAAGAGGTAGATGGTTGTAGTTTGGTGGGGACATTGGGAGGGGTTTTAAAGTGTTGGACTGACATGCAATGAGCTGCTTTGCCTTAAAGCTGATAATGATAGTTCCCCCCTCCCCCATGTAAACTTAGGACTAATTATCAGATAAGTAATCTATTAGCTCCTTCTGCATATAAGCAGCAGCTGTCACCTATCACCCACAGCCCTCCATCAGCATTTCCTAACTCTTTCCCCAAACAAGCTGCAGGCAAAATCCCATCTCTGTGGACTAGACAATGCCAGGGTGGACCGAGCTGAGACCTCTCCCTGGAGTTCAGTTCGTATGTGCATTTGCTAGTCCTAGAGCACAAGTGAGCGGCAGAGCAGTTGTTCCCACACCACCGACGGCTTCTCTGGGCCACGAGGCCAATCTTGGACTATGCACCGGTGGCTCAGTAAGCCCTGACACAGCGGGCCTCGGCTGTCCCTGACACCTCCCCACGGCAGAGCCACGTCAGACGTCTGGGCGCGGGGAATGCGGCGGGACCATTGGCTGCGCGCGGGAGCTGGGGTGAGTCACGGCGGCACCGGGGCGCAGCCGCCGGCCGTGCCGGGGAAGCCCGGGCTCCACCTTCCCTGCTGACCGCAGCGCTTTGCTACGGCCGCGAGAGCAATCGCCGATAAACGCGGACTTCCTAGGGTCGGATAGGCGGCCGGAGGTGAAACGGGATCAGCTCCTCGTTATGTAAATAACCTCAATAACACAGATGAGCATAAAGGAGCTATTATTCTACACAGCTCGAGAGAACCCCCCACAACACAGAGAGAAGCTGCATTTCTGCACGCGGCAAAGGTAGCTCCAAAACCAAGGAAAAATAGTGACAACCACCTTCTCTGCACGTTAAACTTTAAGGGCAGCCTCGAATACTTTCCACTGCCTTTCCCTGGCTCGGGCAGTGCAGACAGGCCAGCCTGCTGTCACATGCTCCCCGGCATCTCGGGGCTCTGCCAGCAAACCCTCCTGGGCTAGAGAGAGGCCGTGAGCCAAGTGTTCCTGTGGGTAGTGAATTTCTCACAGGGAACTGCCTGTGGACACCACAGTCCAGCCATTGTTTAATACACAAAAGCCCCAGAAAGACAAAAACACACACTCACTATAAGGGCAAATGAACAGTGAGAGTCAGAAAGTTTAAATGCTACATGCTACATGCTATATTTTCCTGTCTTAAAAGGCAGGCCACTTCTCTTGGCACAAGGAAATACTTTCCTTCTTCAGCATACATCCCTATGGAAAATCTTTCAGACAGTATGACAGGCATACAGCAAATTACAGAAGTAGCACATAAAGATTTCTAAGTGGTCTGTGGCAATTCCCTGTTATGCCCCAAAGCAATGGTCTCATGAGGAGGTGGGAGATGAAAAAGGAAACAGGCAGGATTAAGCTCACAAGCCGTTCCAACCCAAGACAGCCCAGTGTCCTTGAGTGTGTTTCCTGGAAAAAAAAAATAAAAGAAAAATAAAAGGACCTTCCAGAAGTATCTTTATTTACCCTTTCTCGTGCTTGTGACAAGAGTTGTGATTTCTACACTGACACAAGATGAGACAAACTGCTCCTAAAATACAGCTAAAGGCTACAGACATCAATCCGTGCTTCAACTGAATCATGTAAAATTCTAGCACAAGGTTAAAAGAAATAAGACAAGTTTCTCAGTGTCTGAAGCATCCTTCCCTTTAAGGGATATGGAAAACTCTTCCTCTCCCCACACCCAGTAATCTTTCTAAATACTTGTTTAGATGTTTTTCCCTCTATCGATCTCATGCCTTTGACAATGACCATACCCAGCTGGCAGCAGCCCGATATTTCATCAGGACAAATTCCAGCCTCCTGCCTGCCTGTGACTCAGCAGGACTGGAGGATTCTAGATGCAGCTTCTGGACTAGAGAGTTACAGGATACCTAGTCAGTCCAGGAGTAACTGGGACTAGTTTTCACCCACTTCTCATAGGAAACCCTCCTTCTATCAGCACTGTACAAATCCTGCTGCACTGATACGGTTTAACTCCCGTTTTTGGGAAGGAGATTACTGGAGAAACATGAAATAGCAAACTGAAAGGTTAAACAAGGCAAATTCCAGTTCACTTTTCTGTTGACCCAGCAATACTTGCCCAACTAGCACCCATGCTCAGATTTTACTGTTTGGTGCTACCATTTTACGTGCACTTTCAACTCTGACAATGTGACAACTCAAAACGAATTGCTGAGACCAACTTCAAGTGCTGTCCAAGACCACATCACCTTCAGGTTACATTACAGTCTGGACTCCATGAAACTTGGCCTGCCAACATGCAAAACATCAGCCTGACAGAAATGCTGGGGTTGAGATCTAAATGTTCACCTACCAAACTGGCCAATTTCCTGTATATTCAATCCCCAAGGTCCTTCCTACCTCTACCCCAAAAAATACAGCTGTACAGGAAAAAGTCACACCCAGTTCTCTCTGCTGCTACTGGAAGAAGTTTAACTAAAATTCAAAGTCTTAATTCAAATCTAATGAGCTTCAGACCACAGCACATATCTGTTTCCCTTACAACAGAATTCTTCTTGAAATCAAATGGAAAAGGGAATTTTGATGGTCCAACAGATAGATAATATTTAGCTGGTTTTGAAAATGCAGCATTTAAAGATCCCCCCCCCCCCCCCCCCCCCCCCCCCCCTTTGGCACCTACACACCAGCCTCCTTAACCAGTCATACTGGTATAAAGATACCTGGTCTTCCCCAACATCATCAGAACAGCCCAGATGAGCATCCACCCACACAGCCACCCCAGCTGGGATCTCCAGTTCTCACTCAGTGCAGGTCACATGCCAAGGGCACTGACCCATTGTGAGTGGCTGCCTTGGCTACACTGTGAATACATGCTATTCAGTCATTTCAGGTAACATCCTGTATTGACAGAAAGGACTGTAATAAATATAAGCTGGCCAAGTGAAGGTTAAACACCACCTGCTGCCATAACAGTGAATTTTTTGGAACTCTGTTTAGGATGCAATGGCTGCAGCGCTGCATTGGCACACTTCCACAGCCAATGCCATCCATGTACAAATAAAGCAGATGCAGAAAATTTACTGCTGAAAACTATGACTGCTGATGTTAAAAGTCTGTACTAACAGGGACAATCAAGCATGGTGAATCAAACAGCTCACCAGAGCTTCTTCCTTCAAGATGTAGTTGTTCCTGTTTCCACTCATGTCCCAGTCATACAGACACCTCTGGGCACTCATGGTGTGCAACACTTGGTGACAGACTCTACAAAGTATTTGTGAGCATCATGAAAAATTCACCTGCAGACAAAAAACCCTGGGTACAACCTCACAGACTGCATGTGCTACCTAAATTCAGACTCCATCACCCTTTGGTGCTACTCAGGTGACACTACAATCTCAGGCGGGCAGAACACGTCCCTTGCACCCTCCCATGGTCACAGATTCAAGGGCAAGCAGTTACCAAACAGCGGGAAGACAGAGATTCATCCTGTTCCTCTGCAGGGTCACTGCACATCTGTGAGTCTGTGTCCACAGAGAGCCTGAAATACTTTACCATTGTGCATCCAGTGTCTCATGCATGGCCAAGAAAGATAAAAAGGTAACACTGGTACAAACATATCGTGGACAAACTGACAAAAGCTTTTTCTGATTATGCAAAACTTCAACATGTGAGCCAGGGCAGGGAGAACACAGAAATCACCTCCATGTGCACCGATGGTGACCACTTCTTGTTTGCAGATAATAAAGGACAGGTAAGCTTTACCTTAAATTTAAGGTAACTTCCTTTACCTCTCCCCACACTTCCCAGAAACTCCAGTTATTGAAGTACGAAAATGGAAACAGATTCCAGACTTCTGACAACCCAGAATTACTAGTGTCTGAACAATAACCACCATCATCTTCTCAGCAATGGGTCTCTAAGTTACCTACAAAGGATGAGCTCTGTGTGTAATGAGTTGCACATCTTTAAGTTCCCACTCCATTACTAGTCATATCAAATCCAAAGCACTTTTTTCTCCTGCACTTCATACTGCTACAGGCCAGTCCAGCACTGATGGAAAACTGGTAACAGCAGCTCTGCCATGCAGCCTTCTTTGGCATCCCCTCTACCAGCCTCATTTGGGACAGAGATAGCAAAGTCTGCTGAGTTCATACTACACTGTCACCTGCACCAGCGGCAAGTCACTCGGCATGTGGAGCAGTGTAACAAACATTAGCATCTTAGATCTTCTTCATTCATCTCTCCCCCTGGAAATTTCAGAATAACCAAAATCTATGGGACATCTAATGTAAACAGGAACAACTTCCATTACCATGCTGAGAAAGTCCTCTCATCAGCCAGTGCCATTCAAATATGAGCACGGTCCACCTGAGTCCAATCAAACACTGCCTCTACACATAAAACACGTCAAAGTCAGATCCTCACAGAAGGGAAAGCACCTTTAGCATAAACAGGATCAGATCAAGATTTTCCATGTTTAATAGTTAGGTCAAAAAAATGCACCAAATTCCCTGAATTTCAGGCATGTTGTTCTATAAGGCCATCTACACAGACACAGGGGCAGAGCAGATAAATCCTTAAATCATTTAGTTCCATCTGATGGTGAAACAGATTGCTACAAGAGTGCTTGAATTGTGCCTCAATCTACCAGTACAAATGCTTAGCTCTTCTCTGAAGACAAGCTGGGTTCACTAAGCAGCAAGGAAACAACTATGCCAGTTTTAAAGAATGAAATATTGATATAAGTATTCACTATTATCATTAGATCCATACATCATCTGCTAGTGGGCTGACAAAGCAATACAGCAATTCTATCCCACGCGGTCTGGGAGAACTCAGTCCAAGTCTAAAACAGAAAGGATCAAAGGAACAGGCAACACTGGTATTCATTACTAGTTATGCATACCATGATAACCAAATTATTGACAAGTATAATGCAATGGTTAAAGATTTATCTGTCTTAGGTCTTTCTCAAAACTGTCCCCTGGTTTATATGTATGCAACCATATGCAAAAAGAACTGCTTGTACACATCTGGTTCAGAGTTCATTTTGCTCTCTGGGATCGAGAGAACCTTGACAAAACACCAACAAGCTCTTAGAACAAGAATAACAGCATTTTAAAATTGTAAAATGTCAAAAAGCAACAACCCAGTGAGACCTGTTCCTGTTCATCACACTCACAAGAGCTGGAGTGAAAGATCAGGGAATGGCAAAACTACTGCTTTTAGGATATGGGTGATTTAAAACACTTTGGTATCCATGGGCCTAGTCAAGTTGTTCCATACAAGATATGAAATCATATTAACAATTCCCACTATTCTTGAAGTGCTCTATGAAAGCACTACCAACTACCTCAACACGTTTATTAATACACCTGCTTAGCTAATGTCAGCTTGATAAAGTTGCTCGGTGAAGGCTATCTATGTAAGCCATTATTAAAACTGAGGTACAAGCAAGTTAAACTGATTTTGATAAAATTTGGAAACAGATGGAAAGTAAGTAAATTTAATAAAAAAATTAAACTAGGTTGAAGCCATTTTAAGGCAAATTTCACCATATCCATCCACAGGATTCCATCATTTTATCTCATGAAGAAAACATCAATTTTAGTTAAACTCCTCCATGAACTACACCTCAACAGACTACAAATGATGAGAGAGCAACTGAGAGAAATTAAACCATCAAGCAGAGAAATTAAAATTACAAAATGCATAGTCAAGTACTCTCAGCAACTGACCCAAGACAGCAGAAATTACTTTGAAAATCAAAAAGAATAACCTCAAGACTATGTTGCTGCTTCGGCAGTCAAGACATTATGCAAACCAAAACAAAATCTTGCTTTTCTTTTGAAATAATTACAGATTTCAGATACTACAATAAGAAACAGAAGAGAAAATTAATAAGAGAGTAAAAAAGGGCAGGTAAGACTTTGCTCATAGAATTACCTTCTCCAGGACAATTCATTCACATCTTCACAGTTCAATATGCTCCAGAGGTGAAGATGTCAGAGATGTCAGACAAGGGTTTGTTTGGACTTTCTTAAAATATCCAATTTGCATTAAAGAACCTTACTGGAAAGTTTAATTTCTATTGATTTTAAACTGGTAGAAGAGTCATACATAAAGATAATTCCAAGTTAATGCCATAATAGAAAGCAGAAGCAAATTACTGAGTGGTAGTGATCCATGGCAGACCAAGTTATTCTGAGGTATGTTTATGTAGAGGTGGCAGGCACATGCCAGGGAACTTTGCCTGTACCCCACGCTGATGAGAAGGGACCTGGGAGCATTTGCTTGGTCTACACACAGTGTGCTGAGCAGGTAACACAGTCAATGTTTAAAAAACAATGTAGTGCAAAAAGGACTCTCCCAACAAAAACGTCATAATAAAGTCCATATAACTTTAAGGATCATAAACAGAGGAAGTCTTCAAGAAAACATCACAACACTGTGAAAATTTGAAACCATCAAAATAAAATTAAAAGAATAACAGAAACGGTGGAGAAATTGAAAAAAAACCCGCATATACTCAAAAAGAACCCCTTTCTAAGCTAAAAATGTTGCTTTACAGTTGCTCTATTTCACAGCATTCTAAGTCACTGGTGAAGGTGACAAATTCTTCTAACACTGAAGCATTTAAAATTATATTTTTAATTCAGTATATATTATTATATTTATTACATTTTATTTTTGCAAATACTGTTCTCTACTATTTTCTGGAAAATATACAGTAATACAAGAGAAAAAAAAGGATTACAGGTAAGACATCACAGTTGAAGATACAAAAATTACTAAAGTACATGGAACAGGAAAGAGGAAAAATGTCCCTTTTCCTCTTCCAGTTCCACAAACTTTCGATTTTGTAACAATCATGGGGAAAACTATTCTGCACTGCAGAGAACACATCCTTATTGCTATGCGGGTCCTATACTGTGAGGTTGCTGCTCTCTTTTCCCATGAGGTGAAGGAGAACAGTCAAATGTCTGTATGTCACAAAAATGCAAACAAAAAGGTTCAGAACAGATACTCTGAGATTAAGAGTTTGACAACCAACCTCCAGTGAATCCAGCTGTGGCAGCTGATGTTACTGCTGTGACTCTCTCCTCTAAGTCTTTGCCAAAACAGGTGGCAGGAAGGAAACACTGCCATGTCTCATCAATTGCAGTTGATGCCAAGGAGATTGGACTAAAAGCAGAAACAGGTAAAATACATATTCCTTTTTAGATAGTGTTCTAGGGGCAATACATTTCTGCAATGGAACTGATAACTAGGAACAGCAATATTGGAAACACCACTGCTCAGTCGACCACACCTTGTCCATATAAATCCCTATGTTTTCAGGTTTTAAGTGACCTGCCTACACCAGAAAATGGCTAGAGATTAAGTAAAACTCAAGATTAATTTAAATAATGTAAATAACATTGGTTTAATCTTAGCAGACCAAAGTGCTTTCTTGTTCTAAATTTTGCTGTTTGTGGATGCAGTAGTATTCACATGAACGGTTTTATCTATGCAACTATTAAACTTTCGTAAGTAGACAAACCTTAAATTTAAAAGCTTGTCAGACAACCCCCCCCCCACAAAAAGAAAAAAAGCCTTTAGACCTTGAAATTGAGTTTTGAAGGTATTTCAGACAGAAAAGCCTGTACCACATGCAAGGTCAGAGGGAAACTCAGCAATACAGGGCAATAACTAGGATCAAATTCAAAGCCAGAGAATTACAGTTCCCATGAGAATTCAGACAGTCCAGAGTCACGGGAAGTCACTGAATATAGAAGGGGAATCAGCAGAATTTACTGGCACAGAGCAGTATTCCGAACTTACAACCAGTGGAAGGCTAACCACTAACAAGTTGCCAGGAGTAGGACTGCAACCTCCAGTCCTAGTATCGGAAAAAAGATTTCTGCATAATCCCACTAAATACTCTCTGCCTGTGCCTCGAGGTCTCGCTGTACGTCCTTTCCACAGCTATTTAAGGCCCCCACGTGACAGGGCTGCCTGCCCGGCCACTCCCCGCCGGGGCAAACAACCCAGCTTCAGAGGAGACTCCAGCAGCGCTTCCAAGGCAGACGTTGCATCAGCCAGGTGTGCAGGAAGCGGCAGAGAAAAAGCAGCTGTTGACGAGGGGGCTCTCGGACGGAGGCCGCTTCAGGAATCCCATGGAAAGGACGACAGGAAGGAGAGAGACGCTCCGCACACAGAAAAAGCTTCATCGGCTTCAGAAAGCCTTTGTGCTGGGGCTCCGGACCTGGCCTTTCTCCCAGAGATGATGCAACACTAAGGAACAAGGTCTGTGCCAGAGAAAACTATTCACAGGCTATGCAGATGGCAAGGCAGCCAAAGGCTCTCGGATCAAAACATGCCAGAGCTCCCCAGGCCCGGCAAGCCCCCCCCAGGCCTTCCTCTGTGCCCCCAGATTTCTCCATTTCACACTGCAGCCTTGGTCCTAGCGCGACCCCGGCATAAGGCAGAATGCAGAACTTTACAATGGAGAGAAAGGAGGTGTTTGTTTTTTTTTAAAAAAAAGGGGTGTTTTAAAGTCCTGCAAAAATCACAGCTCGTTCTCCGATCTGCTGGGAGGGAAGAGATGGGGAAGAGCCTGAGCTCAAAGCCTCCAGTCTCCAGTCTCCCACACATCAGCGCGGCTTGCCAGCGCACGCCTGAGCTCCCCAAACACGTAGGGCAGCTCTGCGCTTGCCGGGAGCCTCGGCCTGCTCTCACACATCAGGAAACCACGCAGGGACTGCCCGGGCAGCCATGGCAACATCACACAGTGTGGCAATTACAGAGCCGCAGCTCCCACGCGAAGGTTCAGCCCTGCTTTCCATTACAGGACTCGTTTTGACCCTTCCCCCCCTGCCCAAACCATCACCGAGTGCCATTCCAGCTCCAACCTGGCCTCTGTGGTTTGTGACTGGCAAGTTTTGCAGCCTTGCACCTGGGCCTGAGACCATGCAAATACATTTTTCTCCACGTCGTAAGGAAGTTACTCCAGGCTTGTGTAACGCTCTTGTGCTGCGTTCCACACACAGCAGTCTGTCCAATGTGCCTCGAGTGAGAAACCAGGTGACAAAAACACCTGCAACCTGTGCCACACATGGCAAGAGTCAGATCCATTACTGAACTACATAGTCACTGTTATGCATTAAAATCCAGTGAATTATACAGGATTCTGGCAATATTCCCAATGTCGTGACAGGTTTCAAGACTCAACCCGCTGCACTGTCCCACCACATCCCCTTCTCAGGGACATCTTTCTAGGATGTAGCACTTGCCCAGGACCTGGTGCCCAGTTGCACTCTTGATCATGTAACATGGTTCTGGGACCCCTGGCAAATTCACACATTTCTGGCAGATGTCCTTTTCCCAGCACAAAACCTGTCAGAGAGCAGACTGAGTCAGTAGGACAGTGGTGGAGAGCAATCATGAGGCCCAAAGGCAGCATCAGGCAAACCCCCTTAATGTCCCTTCCGGGGTTTCCAACCAGTGATGCTGAACAGTGTCTAAGAGATGTTCCTTATCATGTCTCACGTTTCTGGATGAGCTGCATCTCACATTATACAGTATTTTGGCACTGGTAAGATGTGCTGATCCCAAAATGCAGGTACTACTGACTCAGCATGCCCCAACTCTGCATGTTGGATCCACTATGTACAGTGGATGTTCACCCAGTAATCAGATTTACAGAATAAGACAGCAGCCAACAATATATTGGCCCAACCAGATTTAAGGAATATAAATTTTTATAAGTTATTTCAGTACGTTTTTTGGTAAAACTATATAATCATAGACTTGCTCTTACAATCACAGAGAAAAAGGTGTAATGCTTATTCAGGAAACTCCCAAATACCTACTTCCTAACTGCTGGCAAGAAATGCAAAGCTTGGCAAGACAGTGCTGAGAGCCACAATCACTTTTTTGAATAGCCCATTTTTTTTATTAACAAGATAAAAAGCAGATAATCCAGTTGAACACATTTTCAAAGTAAATGCAGATGACCAGAAATTAGTAGTAAAACACCTGCAACCAGTGAATGAAAAAAGACAAAAATCAATTAAACCTGATTTATTTCTGATGACTTGCAAAAAAATTAGTAATTTCTTCCTTTGAGAAAAGCACAACATCAACCACCTTAACTGCTTGTGGGTGGCAACAGGAGCATTGACATCAAACAGTTGGCCAAGAGTGCTCACATAGAGCTCACACAAAAGCGATGCTGAGTGAGTGGTTCTGTAACACATCTTTGTAATGCTATCTGCTACCTCCATCTTTTTTCAAGGTTGTATTATGAGCAGAGAAATACATTCAGGATATTTTTCGTGATTATCATAAATGCAACTAAGCACATGTATGTACAACCACATGATGAAACAAAGAGGTTGAAATGCAAGAAGTTGCTCATGCTGAAAGGACTGACAGCCCTCCTCCAGTAGGTCCTCTCCATCAGCCTCGTGATGCTGTGGAGAGGGGAACAATGACACAGCCGAGAGGGAAGGCCAGGAAGAGGGAGATTTCTCTCTACTCTTAAACTAAGCCATCACAACCTCTTTTGTGTGCAGCACTTCCTGCGAGCCGCTCCTGCAGGTTAAGGCAGACAGGGCGGTCTGGACAAGGTGAGTAGCAGGGGTTGCTGCACTTGATCTCAAAGCTGGAGGTCTTTGCTTTGTGCTGTGTAGTGCCCCAACACGTTCCTGCAGTTTGCTATCCCTCTAGCCCTAAGCAAGGAAACTTCCAGCTGCCAGACAACTTCTTTCCCACCTCAGAAACAGCACAATTTATGTGACAAACTGATAGAAATTGTACAGAAAATGTTCAGTTGCCTTTTCTTCCATAGGACATAGAAGCATTCTCTTACTGCACAGCTGCAGAGGTGACAGCAATGGGGCTCCTCCCTGACTGGACCTGGAGGAGGAAGAGAGGCAGGAATGCAGCCACACAGGAGAAAAGAGCAGCCTAGGTAGCTCAATTGTCCTCCTCTGCACAGGCAAGGACGAGCATGCACTGAGGCAGAAGCAACCGGGAGAGCTCCACCTGCACAAAGCAGCAGATTTTGAGAGCTACCAGAAGGGAATTTAAGAGCTCTGCATGTCTGCAAAGGGATCTGGAACAAGATAATCTATGGAAATATAGAAACTTGGCAGCCATCAAGGGAGTGGTGGAATGCACAACTGCAAATAAAAAGTAGAAGCATGATCTGGAGCCATTACCAAACTGAGTCACTCAGTTGCCCCGGTGAATTTACAAAGTGATAGACAAGTAGAATTACTAAAGTACTCTCATTTGGATGGCATGAAAACCAGCAAACGAGTGCTATTAGAACACCACTTCTGACAATTATTTGTTTCAGACACAAATGAACTTTCTGAACAAGTCCAGTTAACTTCAGAAATAGAGAATATCCTATACTCATTTAAGAATGAAACCTACCAGGAGAGTTTGTGCTCACTCTCAGAGGAATTATAATCATACTGCCATTGTGCAATATTTTTCATGCTGTTTCTAAAAAAGGATGAAAAAGATTTACATACTTCTCTGTGGTCAACCAGAATGCAGGAATGCTCATCTGAATACAGTGAGTGTACACAGTTACATCAGGGCTTCTCTGTAGGGGCTTTCAGAAAGCCTTAACCATATCTCAAACATCTGAAGCAACACAGTATGGGAAAGAGCTGAGTTCCAATGATGCACACCACAAGGCATTAAATTTCAGAGGTCCATTCACATCTTATGTATGTTATGCAAGGCAGTAATTCTAGCACCAGATTAACTATTTCTCCTTTAAATTCATCTTAATTTCATGACCTTGGCTGTGACTGCAAGTTCATGTACCTGAACTTGCACCAACTGATCATGGCACAAAATCTTCAAAGATTCTTAAACTCCGTGTCAGGAAAGGAGTATTATCATAATTTTAAAAAATAAATCACAATATATTTTCTCCAAAAAGAAGTAAGATGGGCCTTTTGTAAAAGGCTAGGATGAATGTTTGTTCCTTTCCCCTTGCCTATAAACAAATCCAATGTTTAATTACTATCATCGCTAAGAAACTGTATTCAAAATTGAATTTGTCTAACCTCAGTTGAAATTGCTATGCCTTTGTCAGCAAATCTCACAAGTCCCTTTAAAGAAAGATCAAGTCGTCTCCCAATTGTCTTTTCAATAAGCTGAGTAAGTTGAGCTCCTTTAAACCTCACATCATGAGGCTTATTTTCCAGTCCTTGGATCATTTCTGCAGCTGTCCTTTGAATTCTCTCCAAATACACTGGCATTCTTCTTGAAGCATGGAAACCCAAATTCAATTCCAGTATCAGTCTCAACACTGCTGTATTTATAAGATTACTTATTTTGCTTCACATTCCTTTCCCCCATTTTTTTTCTCTCCTCAATATGCCCAAGAATCACATTAACCCTTTTAAATAAAGTAATGGCCTATGTACAATGTAGAGGCAACAAGCTGTAAAGACCTTAAAGCCCTTTAAGCTACTGCTTTCCAAAATGCTGTTTCACAATTTATAGGTGGATCTTCAGTTTTGCTAACAAGTGCATCACCTTGCAACTGGATGGATTCATATCTTTTGTTGAAATGTGGCAAAACAATTCAGAGATCTCTAAATATACTTTATTATCCCACTAGCACCTCTCTAGTGGTCAAGAATCATCAAATATTTTATGCTATCCAGATAAAAAACATCTAAATAACAGTGAATAAAAATCTGATTTCATCTCACAACCATCTATAAATATAAAGCTAGGTGTGTCCTTGCCAAGTTCCAGTTTCAGATATTTCAGGTCTCCACTGTTAATGCAATTTCTCCAGCACAAACATTTCCAGTATCGGAGTACAGCCTTCTTCCTCCTATCTTTTGCCCTCTCTACCTAAAACAGGCATGTCCCCCCCCCCCACCTCCTACACCCGGTCTAACTTGCACCAACCACTGAATAATCCAGATTTGAAGGGACCACTGAAGGTTAAACTGACTGGAACACTGTCTCCCCCCCCACCAAAGCAGGGGCCAACTTGGATCAGTTGCTCAGGGCATTGCTCATTTCTTCTCCAGGGCCACTAAGTCTTTGTGTAACTATGTGTTTTAAGGCCAAAAATAACCCTCTGATGATCTGACTTTCCACCTAGCAAAGACTGGAAAATCTCACCTAGTCATTTTTACACTTGGCATTGCAGCTTACATGAGAGCTAGGCCATATTTGTCAAGCACAGCTTGAAAAACAGTATATGGATTTACCACAAAAATCATGCAATGCATTGCAGCCTTGAGATCCCCAAGCAGCATCAACCCAAGCCATTAAGTCTTCACAGTGAGCACAGTGTATCTGTAGTTCTTATGAAAAAAAACCTTAGAACATTTTTTTAGAACTAAAACTACATCAAACACTTTCTCAGAAGCATTTGAAGAATGTTTCCAGCTACCCAAGTGAAGCTCAGCTCCAAGTATCCCTCCTAAGGAGACCCTGCTCTCCATACATATGTGACTGAAGATGCCAGCTTCCCCAGTTTCATGAAATGTGTATTAATGGGAAATTTATTGATAGAATTTTAAATGTCATCTTCCATGTCCACAGTCATAAGATTTATCAGCACCTCTCTTTATCAATACATTTATTTAACAACACACTCGCAACATCAGTTTCCTTGACTACCTAAACAAGCCTGTCCATCATCCCTTAACTAGCACAGAATATCTTTCAACTCACACATGCCAGTTCCTACAAAGCTTACAAGTTCCTGCTTGTCACTAAGAAAAATCTCCCCCACCCCTCCAAACCCTCCATAATTATATAAACAAAGAACTTGTGTGGAAATACATTTATCCATATAAAAGCATTTCATCATAGTCAAGTTATCCCCCTTTCCTTGAAGAACTGCTTTGTGAAATCCAAGTGACTAAGAGCAGGGCTGCATGTAATGTAACAGCATGAACTACTATACTGAAATTAGAGACATTAGCCAAGATCCTGTGATCTCCTCACCTTACATTCTTCCTCAAACATCAATTTTTGGCCCTGTCAGAGATGAACAAAACCTTCAGTCTGACTCGAGAGAGTCACCCTTGTTCTCACGTTACGTTCTCTGCTCTCCTGTCTGGAATTATTAGTGCTGTATTCTGTGCCAACAGCAAGGAATCTCTTTAGGCTTAAAAAAATGTAGAACAGAATAAAATAAAAAAATTCCCATCACATGAGTAAATGAGGCTTGACAGTATGATGGATGCTGCAGGTTCACAAGTCTGAAGGTACTCCTAAGATGATGGCTTGCGCCTGTTACAGCTTTGCATCCTCACGTAAGCATGAAAGGTTTGCCGCATTCAGGAGGGAGATGCTCAACTATTTAGATTGGACGCATTTTATATAAGACTGAAGATGACTAAGTCACAGCTGGACAGATTATGTTCTAGAAACAAGCTATGCGTTCCTCCCTGTACCTTAACAGCATTTCCTCATCTACATCTCTTCTCCTTTCTCTTTCAAACACAAGATGCTGAATTCCCACAAGAAAAAAAAACCCCAAAAAACAAAAAACAACAACAACAAAAAAGTCACAGCCAGAAAATATTCAGGGTAATGTACTTTAACTGAAAGGAATTTCACATGCACCACTCATCATGGGGCTAATTTGATTTTGTCATTATGGAAAAACTGAGAACTATTGAGACCTCAGCTGGGTAACAGTTGGATAGGAGAATGATCTCAACACAGAAGGAAAGCAGCACAGACAGGAATTATCTTTCTGAATAATGCAGATAGATTTTGTGCACAGTAGACAGCCAAACACAGTTTGCCAAAGTACTCTGAAGGCCCCTTTACATAGCTTATCAGTTTTGTGGCTACAAATCAGTAACACCATTGTTCATAACCCAAACTACCTTGGAGCATTACAAAGCTAGTGAAAACAGGAAGGGAAAACACCGTGGCTCATACTACCATGCTTCCCCATCATCAGCTCATACAGATGTTTTCACCTGTATCCACTACATAATGCACTCCCCACCACACCTCCTAACAGCAGTATTAAAACCACTGACAGCTTTACTGAAAGAAACTGAAGATACATAGAGAAGGAACACAACACTACAGAACATGGACATGTAGGCAGAGGTGATGACTGGCATGGGTGAGCGAGCCACCTAAAACTGCAATTTGTACCACTAGACCAGACGCCAAAAAAATCTTCAAACCAAACGCTGTACCTCCACACTGCCTGTAAGATATCCTCTGCAAGCCAATTCCTTTTTTTGTGCCTTAATATCTTTATCAGTAAAATCAAAATACCACTCCTGAGATGTCACATTCAGTGTTTCTACACATGAAAGCCAGGGTTGTATCTAGCTCTAAGCAGAACAGGAGTGGGGACATATCATCTTGCCAGCATTTCATCTTGAATTTTCAGAGGGCAAAAAGCACCTGAAAAAAAAAAATGCAGTCACTGGCCATTTCATTCCTGGTCAGTAAAAGCTAAGGACCCACACATGCATCCTGGGAGAGAAGCGGCAGACTCCAAAAATCAGCAATGATCAGTGTAACTGCAGAGATTTGGACCTAAGCTAAATTATACCTTTTCAGTACTAACAAAATTTCATAGAAAGTCCCATTGTTCAAGATGAATATCTACATTTTAAGCTCATGTACCATTTCAGTAACTCTCAATAACTTCGGCAAAAAGTTTTCATCATTTTTAAAATATGTGTCAAAGCCACTTTTTTCCTCCTTCACAACCTTATCTTCATGTAAAACTGAAAATTTTAGAATTCCTTTCAAGTACTGCCCCAGCCCAGTAACTCTCATGGGAACAGACTGCTTCACTATTACTCAGAAAAAGGAGTGACACCTAAACTCTGACACTGGAAGTGCAACAGAAAGCTACAAACTTTGCTTAGGAGAACAGCCTGCTCTCCCCATCCATTTCTGCTGTGCAACACTTAAAAGAAAAAAAAAAAAAAAAAAAAAAGAGGATTTTTCACTGCTGTGCAACACTTAAAAGAAAAAAAAAAAAAAAAAAAAAAAGAGGATTTTTCAAGCAAAGAATTTCACAGAGAAGATCCTGGTTACACTTTCATACAGTTGTACAAAAAACATAGAACTTACATCAATATTTGGACATCCCATTTCAGTCTCCCTGAGATCCTCTTCCCACGTGTAATTCAACGAATTTCTCCTGACCAGTTTCAAGCTGACAGTCCCAAGCTGCACCCAAGAGAGGCTTAACTAATGACTGCAGGTTTCAATGCATAGTCTCACTTTTAGAACATGCTAGTGCATTATTCTTTATTAATTTACTACTGCTGTCTGTGCATGTAAGACTTAGAAATGCAGGAGCAGGAAGCAGGAACTGTGACACATCAATTTCAACTGTTACATTGTTCCATGGCAGCTTGTGGGGAAAGTCTTTTCCCAGTTTGTGAGTTTTTTATCTTCCTACAAACTCCATACCTGAACATTTCATAAAGGATACTTTGAACCTGCAGTGGCCAACAAGAATCCACTGGAGATGAAACCTATGCTGTCAGATACAAACACTTCTGTGCTCAGCTTCTTGACTCTGAGTGACCCACACCATGCTCCAAGTATTTCAGGAGCTAAACTGGAAAGGGTAACAAGCACCACTCTTAGTAGCAATAATGGTGGTTTCCACAGGCGTGAAAAGAGTGCCAACAGCCTGGGACTTGAGCATCCAAGTGCCTCCCACCTCAGGCAGAGCATGCAAGAAACAGCCCCTCCAAACGGTACCACTGCAGGGTAGAGTTAAGGTATTTCCTTTTCATATCTCACAAGTCACAGCTTTAACCTCAGAAGAGATCTTCCTACTGATAAGTGACATATCTAAAGAGACAGATTTGGGATGGCATACCCCAAAATGCAACGTCCTAGTATAACTTTCCACCTCCTGCCCAGCCAGTGTCACAGACAAACAATGTATTCCAACCCCGAGTCCTTATCCTGGGGCATGGGCGGGGAGCAGACTCTAGCGTTCAGATGGATTTCCCAGAGCTTCTGTACACATCACCCCAGTGCTCACCTGGACATTCAGCTGCCACACTGCAAAAAGTCTGAACAACCACTGTTGGCTGTAAAGATGCAACAGCACATACATTCTGCTTGGTTCCCTTATGACAAAGTGATGGATTTGGGGCTATTTGCAGATTTTTCAATTAAATAAGAGATTATCCTTGCAACAGATGAAATTTCTTGCTTATGAGACATACTGTTCACACCCACCATGATTTTTTTTTTGCACAGCAATACGCGTTTGGAGATGTCATGACATGCTAACATTTAAATACCTTTATTCAAACACAAACAGCCAAAATGTTGCCTCAAGTTCTGTTCGACCAAGTAGTCTCACTAGGTATGAGACAAAGCCGCAGTGAGCAGACAGAGCAGCACACAACAGGACCTGCAGAGCACAGACAATTGCTTTATTTCAAATTCGCTATAACCAAGTTTTCCATATTAAAGAAACAGGATTGAAGTTTCTGCTGCAACTGGCCTTGGCTGAATTACATTTTTGTGTTGTTCCAGTCATACTATATATATTTTCAGTGAAGTTATATGGAATTCATTCCATGATCTTTTTTTATACATTTGACAGTGTATCTTGAGTAATTTGTAATTTTCTGCACACCTTGGTATTTCATTACCCATAAGAACTGGCAAGTAAATACAAAACAAAGACTTTCTAATTCCTAGGTTTAAAAAAAAAGGTAAGAAACATTGTGTGGTGCATTTACTTCAGAGATTAGTAATGTTTTTATACTAATTAAGTTTTTGCCATCTTCCAAAATGAGCCATCACTCTAGCTTTCAGCTGTATTGACTTTCTGCAAAAGCATACCTACAAGATTTTGCTGTTTTGAAACAGTTAAGCACCAAGCTTGGGCTGTAACACTTCTCCACCATCACAGATCAAGCCTACATTAAAACTCACATCTGACCAGCTTCTCAAATCAACAAGAACAGATGAAGGCAAGACTACATCACCAATTTTCAAGCAGGGAAGTAAGGGTTTGTCTAAATAAAGCATTCCACTCACAGTGATCAAGGGCACAAACTCACAGACTGGCACAGGTTTGTCAGCATGCAGTGGATGGTGGCTCACTCTCCTTTCAGAGGAGTGTGAAGTTACAGGGGACAGCCTGAGCTGGCTGCACTGGGTGCGGCACCGAAAGGCAGAGACCCTGTTCCCCTTCTCTGGTCCCCACCACATCCTCTGCACTTCTACACATATGCTCTCCCCTATTTATTTTGTGAGGGCTCTGGACGCCTGACAAATCTCTCAGTGAGCCAGTTCAGTTCACTATCTTGGCAAAAAAATAATCCAGCAAAACCCAAAACATAAAATAACCCCAACACAGCTTTCTGCTGGGTTAGCAAGCTGGAGGAGCTCAGAAAAGGAATCCAGCAGGAACCAGAGCTGGCAAACAAAAAAGGCAGAACTCCCTGTTGGGTGAGAGAGTAAGGGGGAACAAAACTTCCCCCATTCAGCAGCAGAGCAGTTGGATATGCTCAGCTGTCTCGTGTAACTTCACCCGGAGTAACCTCACTCACAGGGTGCAGTTCTGCAATAGTTTCAAGCTGACTTCAGCTGGCACAGCTTCAGTGCAGCCTCCCCATCCCTCCCTGCACTGGTGCTAACCTGACCCTACAGTCAAGCAGTTCAGGCAGAAGCCAGCAGAAAACTCTTCCTTTCAAAAATGAAATGCACTTGTTTTCTGAATGGTAGTCTTCCTGAATAGTTCTCTACTGAGGAGGCATGGGCCATAACAGAGGCAAAAGTGACATTGGGAAGAACAAGGCTGTCAGCCTGAACTGCCACAGAATACTGTTGTGCACCAAAAACCTGCACAAAGCTGTACAACGAATATACTGTGTATCACAAACACCCATTCCAGTTTAACACACAAATTTCCATATACAACAAGCAAACCCTGAGGTGGAAATTAGAAGAACTGCACAACAAAGCGAGTTTGTAACAAGCTCAGAACCTGACTTTCACCCTGCAAGTATCCCTTTCCCTCTTAACTTCCAGGCCATCCTGAACCCCAACATCCTTAAGTTCATAAAACTGCAAGAGAACTTTGAACCAGCAAGCCAGTCTCTTCTACAGTCAAACAGAGCTTACATAAACTGAAACACGCAGCCATCTTTTCTTCAAAGGTTCACTTTAGATGTATTTCTACAGGAAGCTTCCAGATCTTCGCTGTAACAAAAGTTAATCTACAGCCACATTACTGAAAGCATTCTTGTAACATTTTAAGTCACTCCAATTCAGTGCCACTGAAACATAGCAAATAATGTTTTAGTGTCTTTAGTTAAAGGCCACACAAATGCAAAAGGCTTGTGTACTCTTCCAAGTATCTATAAATTGATAGTGGAGCTCAGGTTGAGGCATGCTATTTTAAGGGCACCATGTTGAACCCCAAGGGCACTTCAGTTTCCCAAATCACTGGTTCTCAAACTTTTCCCAGTGTACTCCTTCCTGCCTACAAGCAAGGATACATTCTCACCTCCTCACTCTCTCCCATAAAAAGTTCGGAATTGCTCCTTGGCAGCAATTTCCACACCAGCATCCTGCAGGGGTTCCAGTCCTAAAATCTGACTTAAAGCACTCCCAGAAAGAAGGAATTTGGGCAGAGGCAGCACTGGGAAACATGACCACACTGAAAAATATGCCTCTGTTCCCATTCTCTGCACTACCTGGAGCTGTGATGAGAAGTTTCAGTCTTCCTGGTCCCATCCCCTCCACCAGCTATTAAGCTCTGCACCTCCCATATTCTGCTCCCAGAGGCAAGAAACAACTTTCTGTCCTGCAGTGTGAGCAATGCTGTCTTATGTGGCCTTCCTTATCCAAATATGACCATCAACATAATCCTCAAAAATTCTCTGCCACTTATTTTCATGATTCAAAGTCATGCAAAACCAAAAGGCCACATAATCTGATGCCAACAAACTAAAACTCCAAGCTGCATCTTCTTTTTTCTTTTTATTTTTTTTTTCCTTGACTCAATCACTAGCAGGAGGCATCTTCTGTTAAAAAGTTTGGTGGCACAGTCTCACACGCCTTCCCTATGAACAAGCTGCATTTCAAATTGCTTGCTTTAAAGTCAAGAAAGAAAGAAAGAATCAGAAAGAACTTCAAACTGTTTTTCAGGTTGCTAGCACAGTCATTGAAAACATTTTATCCTGTAAATCAGCAAGGCTGCAGAAGAAAACCCTGGTATGAGTTCTGTGAGGACAACAGGAATAGTCCTGAGTCACTAAATGAGCAGCTACCAAATCCAGACAATATCTTCTTGTCAATGTGTATGATTGCAATTGTAATCATGCTCTAAATATGAACACATCAAAAGCACCATGACCTTTCTACTATGAAATTACTTTGAAATATTTTAGGGCATTTTGGTTTTAAAGCTAACTCACATTCTACCTCAAAAGGCTGCTCGTAAGTGGGAAAAAAACTAGGCTTGTTTAGAACAGGATGAAAACAGCAAAGTTTGCTGCCTTGAAAACTAGATAGATCTGAGTGTTTGGGATACCTCCCCTTTGCTAAACTTAGCCCTTCTGTGACCCTCAGGGAGGAATGCAAGACCTGTCTACGTTATCAAGTTTATAAGGATTACACTTTAGCATAAACAACAGATCATTTCTGAACTTCACTCTAAAAGTCAAATTCCTGACCATTTCTCAATGCCACTCTTCTACGTTCCTCTCTCTTCGTCCCCTCTTTTTTCTTCATGCTTGGTGAATGTGGGACTATAAGATTCCTGACCACAAAAGAAATTACTTCTCCTGCTCAATAAAAGCTTGCCACTCAAGCTGCTGACAAATCCTCCCACATTCTTCCACCTTTAAGTCTGAGTACATCAGTACACTTTGCTGAATATTCCCCATATTGCTCATTAAAATAATTGGGGTTTGTGCATGTTTGGCAGAAGAAAAATAAAACTCACCAAGAAATACTTTCTTTCTCAAATATATTATTTAAAATATAGTTTGTTTGTTCTACTTGTTTCAGCATTTAAATTAGATTTAAGGATCAGAATGACACAGATTTACAATTTAAACAACCATATTGATGCTCCTATAGGACTTCTGGCAACAAAAACTAGCATTAGGACTACTATTTGCTGAAGATTTTTTTTGGGCTACAGCTTTTCAAGTTCAGACTCATCGGCTGAAGTGAGGGAAAAATCCCTTTAGCTATTTTTGTTACAGGAAAATACTACTTCACCACTGGCTCGGGTGGGGAGAAGGGGGACGATGAACCAGAACCTCCTGATTTGTCCTGTAGATCATCCTTCAAGACAAAGAGCATCTTTGCTAATTATAGAAAAAAAAAATTAACTAGGAGCAGTTGAAAAACTGTTTCTCAGCATGCTCAGTGGGCATTAGCTGCGATTTCAGCAGCTTAGCAAGTCCCACCCCTTCGTGAGCTCAGCGGGGAGGCCTGGAGCACTGCACATTCTCCCTGCTCAGCAGGGACAGGGGCTGCAGCTCGGCTGATTTGCTACAGGAATACTGGAAAATTGCCACCAAAACAGCAAATCCTGTGGAAAAAAAACCCCCAAAACCTAACCAAGATCCCCCAAGCAACTTTAACAAGGAATTCAAAGGAAAAAGTGGAAAAAAAATCTCAGCTCCCAGAGTTTCAAAATGCTGAACTCCTGCTGCATTATGGTCTGGGGCTTTTTCCATGATCAAAATAAGCAAAAGATTTAGGTTAAGCCAGATTTATACAAACCCGTCCCTGACAATGCAAGTGCAAACTTACTGTGCACTAACTTCCCACAAGTCAGTCATGGGAGCCAAAGACTGGCTGTAGAATCTGTAATAGCTGTAATATCCATGGCTATTTTTCTTTTAATTTGGAAGAGGGAAAAAAACCTAAATGGACAAGTAAAACACAACAAAATTTTTATTTTAAAATCAAATAGCAGCTCAAGTTTTATAGAGGCAACTGAGACTTAACATCACACACACTGCTGTACACTTAAGCACATTTAACATTTCAATTCAAGCACTGCTACTACATCTTGTACACATAAAGAACACTTTGCCTATTGCAATCTTTCTCATATACTGCACACAACACAGCATTTCATTGGCAAAAATTCAGAGTTACACACAAGCAGCACCAGAGTAAAAACACAAATGTGCTTTTGTAATACAGCAATAATATCACGAGAACAATGATTTTTGAATTTTCAAACCTCTGAACAGTCATTATGTTTGTTTTAATATTGCCAGAATAGATAGAAACATTTTTATCTCATCACATCATTCAACACAAGCTGGTAATAGTCTGATCATCCAAAATGGGAGAAAGCATAGGCTGGACAGATGAATAAATTACATATGTGGGACATCACACATTTAGCTCTCCCTTGCACACTTTGCACCTGGAACTTTGAATTAAATTTTTGGGTTTGTTTTTTTTTTTTTTTTTTTTACTTCAAGGAGCATTTGGAAAATTTAAAACAATGATTTCTGGTTGGGTTTTCTCCCTCCAGAAATAAAAGAGCATAACTTTTGCATGTTCTGAGATTTCAGTTCAATGCCATCCCTTTCCTGTGTTTTTTCAACTTTGACCTATTAGTTTTAAAATAAAATCTCACAGTAATTGAGGCTCTTTCTTAAAAATGATTTAAATGTACATGGGACTTCATCACCCCACCTTGCAGTAGGGAAATATCAGACAACATTAGCTAAAGAATATTACTTTCAGGTCACTTGGGATTTGACAGTAAAATGAAGAGCCAGGGCCTTGTCAAAGCAGTGCCAGTTATTCAACAGAATGTGAGGCAATGGACCAATTCCCCATTATAACCTACAGAGAGACTGTAAACAACCTACAGAGAGACTGTAAACAAAGACTAAGGAGCCATGAATATCACTTTCTGTATTTCATTAAAACAAGGAACAGTTTTTATACGCACAAAATTCAGAGTTCAGTACTGGTGTCATGTCACTCCAGGTTAAGACAGCCGATGACACTTCCATCCCCAGAGACTGATGCGTTTTAGTGGGGGTTAAAAGTTGTTCACCCCACCTTGTGAGGTGCTACAGATCCTCAAATATAAAAGCTACTCAGAGTTTGGCAACTACCACGATTGCTGCCAGTCAAGCGGATTTAAGGGCATATTTTAATCTCTCTCACATTATTCTGGTCCTGGAATTTTTTGCTTCGAGCTCATAGTAATTCTGAGTTGGGTAACTCAGGCCAGGGCAAGGGGCTCCCTCATGATAGGTGTTAGTTTACAAAGATGGCAGCATTTTCTAACGCTAATGTATTCCCATGCTGCATACCTCAACTAACAGTTTCATCTCTAACAAACGAACTGGAATATGCTGATAGCTCCAACTCGACAGCACAACATCATACAGACAGGGGCCAGTGCCAAATGGTTAGTTAAGCAGATAAGAAAGGCACTCATTCTTCCTTAAAAAAAAAAAAAAAAAGGAAGCTATTGCAGTCAGGCAGACAGAGTGTGGATGGGAGCTGGCAGATTCCACAATACAGAGTCACGTCAAAAATGGCCTCCTGCAAACTGTTCCTTCAAGCATTTGAGTCAACCGAAAGGGAGGAATCTTTCCCATTTATCCACAGGAGTTTTACCTCCCTATTCCACAGCAGAGCAACATTTACTATACATTTTGACACACAAGCAAGTAAGAAGCTCAGAGAATAAATTGCACTCTGCAGCAGAGGGAAACTCCTTTCCCTACTTTCTGTTTCCAGTCCTAAAGTTGAGTTGGGACTTTATTTTGACAGTTCCCTGGTCTGTGAATGGAAAATCCCTCCTCAGCACTAGCAGGCTGGTGTCTGCTGCACACACCCACTGCACACAGCAGAAATTCCAGTCAATAAGGCAAGTGGGGCCCAGGCGCTGGAAGGGGAGGAAGGAGACATACAAACAATAAGAAAAGCATCTGGCTCTGTTACTGGCTGGGAAAGAGACTGGAGTTCAAAAAAGACACAACTGCAGCCTTCACAGGAAGATCATATCAATTCCTGCTGCCCTACTTTTCACACAGACCAAAATATGTGGAAAGGGTAACTTGGGGCTTCCAACCCACACTTTAGTGCAATTCCATTAACTCAAGAACAGTGATGAAACCCATCTTGGACATTTTTGTCCCATAGGACCAAAACATACCCCAGCTCCTGCTTTTGGGCCTGTGGAAATAGCCCAAAAAGTAAAGTCCTTTGCAGAACATGAGCCAGGCATCCCTGTACCACCACACTAATGGAGGCTGCTCTGCTGTCCTTCCCTGGAGATAGCAGCCAAGTCTAGTGAAGCTTCTCTCATAGCAACCAGAGCTCCAGAGCCAACAGCAGCTGCTGTCACTGCCTTCAACGCTTACCCACAGGATCCAGAGCACAGCAACACCCTCCTCCCTGCACCTCTACAGCAAAAAAAACCTCTCCAAATGCTGGCAACAAGATGACTTCCTGGGTCAACCACAATAAGCAGAAAAAAAGAAATCCTAGTATTTCCTATACAAGTGACAAGAGGAATCTCTCATTATTGAAAAAAATAAGAAATTCCTTTTTTGGATTTAGATTCTGGCAACAACACCCAGTCAGGGTGGGGGCAACTGCCTAAAATCCACAATGTACCAGTACACCATCAGATGCCAACATCAAGTTCTTCCCTCACCCAAGGGGAGGGTTTCGGCCCCGCTGTACCCCCAAAGCTCTCATTACATCATGGCCCGAGGCCGCAGCAGCCACAGGAGTCCTGCAGCACCCCGTGACCTCTCCAGCTCCGCAGAACACCCTCTTACCCCTCAACAGCATACCCAGGATCTCAGCTGGTATCAGAGGAACACGAGGACACGGCCGGGAAGGGGCTGCGAGCCCCTCCTCGCTGCTACACCCATTTCCCCGCTTCCACAGGGCCACACGCGGCCTCGCCTCTCCCTCCCCCGGGACGCCAGACACTGTCCAGCGCCGCTTCCCGACCCGGCCCGGCGGTGAACTCCGGTCACCGGCACCCAAGGACGAGCCGCCGGTCGACAGTGACCTTGCCGGTGCCGCCGGGGGTCGGAGCGGGGCCGGGGCGCGGGTAGCGTGGCGGGGAACCCCCCCTGCGGCGGCGGCGGTGACGGGCGAGGAAATGCGGGAGGATCCGCGCTGCAGCCACCGGCGCCGGGAGCGGGGGTTACGAAGGAAGGCGCAGCACGGGCACCATGAGAAAGCAGAAAATGCAGGTCAAACACCGCCTCCCCCGAGGCCTGGAGGAGCCGGCGGTTCAGGGCGGGCAGCCACAGCCCGGAGGCTGCCCCGAGCCGGACGACCCCGCGGCCCCTCGGGACAATGCGGGGACACGGGGGCGCGGAGAAGGCCGGGCTGCAGCGGGGCTTCCCAGGCGCTCGTCTTCACCGACAAAGACCCGCGGCCGCCCCGGCCCCAACTCCGGCCCTGGCACTGCACCGGCCACCGGCGTTCCGAGCCCGCGCACCGCCGGGCCCGCCATGATGCCCGCACACCGCGCCGGACCGGGTCAGCTCGGGCCGGGCCTCCGGGGGCACGGCAGGACGCTGCCGACCGGGGTGCCAAGGCAGCGCAGAGCGGAGCGTCAGACCGCGGGCCGCGCCAGGAGCCCCTTCGACGGTCCGCCCAGCCACCCGCCCCAGCGTTCCCTACCGCCGCCAGGTACGGCCGGTTCCCGCCTGCCCGCGCCTACCTGGCCGGCCCGTTCCCCGGGCCCCTGCGCGGCACCAGGCCCGGCTCGGAGCCACGGCGTGTCCCGGGCAGCCGGCGAGAGCGAGCGCTCGGCCGCGGCAGCGGCGGCCCCTCCCCCGGCGGCGGCGGCGGCTTCTCCCCGG
Source organism: Cettia cetti (assembly GCA_013401135.1). NCBI lineage: Eukaryota > Metazoa > Chordata > Aves > Passeriformes > Sylviidae > Cettia > Cettia cetti. The sequence continues at coordinate 283 of VZUI01047789.1, read as the reverse complement.
GCCGGGCGGAAACGGCACTAGGTACACGGGGATCCCCGGCGCCGGCGCCAGGGGCGCCCCGGGCACGCCCACCCCGCTCCCCGTTGGCTGTCACGCCGCCTCGTCCCGCCTCGCCGGGGCGCCCGCCGCCGCCACGGCCCCGCCCTCCCACCTCTGCCATTGGCGACCTCGCCTCGCGGCCCCGCCTTTGCTCCTGCCTCATTGGGCTCCACGCGCTCGCCCCGCCGCGCGCCCCACGGTCGCGGCGCACCATTGGCGCGTGGCGCTGCCACTCGGAGAGGAG